>JAWNNM010000119.1:0-82567 GCA_035044965.1 Lordiphosa andalusiaca | reverse complement strand
ATTTTAGTAATGCTGCTTTCGACACAGTACAACACGACATTTTATGCACAAAGTTAAGCAAGTTCTTTAATTTTACTGACACCGCCATCAAATTAGTCTCGTCGTACCTGTGTGGAAGAATACAGGCAGTTTTCACCCTCGAAGAAATGTCTTCATTTTTGCCTGTCAAATGTGGCGTTCCTCAGGGCTCAATTCTTGGTCCTCTTCTGTTTTCGATGTATATAAACGATCTTCCTGTCTCATTGTCAAACTGTAATGTGCATATGTATGCTGATGATGTCCAATTGTATGCTAGTTGTCCGTTGGGAAGTATAAATGAGTGTGTTAATTTATGTAACGGCGAACTGTCCAATGTCAGTAAATGGGCTCTGTGTAATGGACTTTCTCTTAATCCGACTAAATGTAAGTGTATCGTCATTTATAAAAAACCGCTGAGCACTGAATCACTTCCAAATTTAAACCTTAATGGTACTCCGATCCAATATGTAGAGCAAGTGGTCAATCTTGGCATCACAATTAATAAGACCCTCTCCTGGACTGACCACGTAATTAAAGCCACCGGAAAAACATATGGGCTAATTAGGCAGCTTTCACTGACTCAGCCGTTTTTACCAACTGAAATTAGACTCTCATTAGCTAAAACGTACCTGTCACCTTCGCTATGTTATGGCATAGAAATATTTGGAAATTGCGATCTTGCCTCTCAGCGCAAACTTACAATAACATTTAATAATATCGCCAGATTTGTATACAATGTTCGAAGAAGAGAGCATATATCTAGCTTAGCCAAACAAATTTATCAGTTAAATTTTAAATCATGGACAGATTTTAGAAATCTACTACTTCTGCACAAAATTATAATCACAAAGGAACCAAGCTATTTATTTGACAAATTGTGTTTCAGCTTATCGACTAGAACTAAAAATATTAATAACATCCGCCATATACTATCTTGCTCAGAACGTCACTTTTTCGTACACACTGTTCGTCTGTGGAACCAATTACCACCCCAATTAAAGGTAGTTAGTAGCGTAGTGCAATTTAGGGATAAGCTCAGGCAGTTTTTAATGCTAAACAACTAATTTAACAATATAAAAATAATAATAATTCAATCATTCTAATATTCAGACAATGTAACTTTAGTCTTAGTAAAGTAGGTTAATACTTTTTGTCAATTTATCAAGCTTTTCGGTAGTGACTAGTGCATTAATATATATAAGGTTACCCTTGTCGCACTAGGAAATAAGGATAATAATAATAATAATAATAATAATAATAAGAGTGTTCACGCGCGCACTTTTAATTCATTCACAGAATAGGGCTCCGGATTAAGTCATTTGAACAATCTTAGAATACAACTCTATCACAGTTCTCAGTTTAACCACGCCGAAATTGCGTTTGGGAGTCTCTGAATGAAATAAATTCGGTAAAAGGTTAATCGTCGTGCTTAAGGAGATTCAATTCTTTCATAAGGATAAGGATACTTTAATCAGAATCAATTTCTTCGAAAATACAGACAAATTCAAATTAATTGAAATGATTGGAAGACACCTTCAAATATATTTTATCAGACTTTTGGTTATGAATCAAAATTAGTTTCAATGAAAATTGTCGATGAAACTTTCTGCGGAACACGACTGAAGTCAAATTTAAAATTGATTTTCCTAGTTAGCGGAAGTTTTTTAGACATAACTGAAGTTTTGAATCATCTCGAAAACAAGTCTGGAATCGATTGGGCTAAAAATAATTATGTCTCTTGAACCGGGATCACACCTTTCAGAACTGAACAATTAAAGAGCCAAGCCTAAGATAATTTCTGTTAATCAGGGATCACAGATGAACACTTACTAATCGCTATAAAAATAATATAATATATAAAAATTTGCATGTAAAAATTTTGCATGTACCGAGTTGATAAATGAATGCAAAATTTGAGTTGTTCTTGCTCCACCTTCCTGCTTTCATTACCCTTATTACTCCGCATAAAGAACATTTGCCAGAGTTCACTGTACCATTGCCCTTGGCTGTAGCAATCAGCAGGGCAGCCTCGGTTTTTATTCTCCCCTCTCAGCTTTCTCCGCATCTCGACCTCTGGCAGACATCTTAACAGCCTGTGAAATATGCCTGGGCCTGAAACTTTGGCAAAAAGCCTTCGAGATACGCACAAACGATACTGAGAGGGCGGCGGTAGGAGGGATACATATCTAAGCATTTCTCTTTCTTTTTGGTTGTCTTGTGTCGGTTAGCGGCGCCTGATGTCAAATCATCTGTTTTAAATCGATTTTCCTTGTTTTGCTCGAGCTGTGTACAGCTGCGTGGACTGGCTGGCTGGCTGGCTGTTATTTCCCTTTGTGTATGCTTTATGGGCGTATGCGTAGGTCCCAGGGACTTTTTGGTGGGAGCAATTGTCAGGCACAATTTGAGAACGCCCAACTTATGCAAACATAAACAACATTTTACAACTGATCGCACAATTTGGCACTCGCCCACCTTTAAACAGAGATTCCATCAACATTCTCCAACAACGCCGCCTTCTGCGCTATTCACTAATTTAATTGACCCCAAAAATTGCTTCAAATTTGTAAAGCTTCAACAGCAGCGACGGCGGCAGCCACAGCAAAAAAAAAAAAAAAAAAAACTTAACTGTCCAGTAGTAGCACAAATCTCTCAGATCTCTCAGATTCCGCCTACGGCCTATAAAACATTTTCGTGTCATTAAATAAATCACAAATTGCTTGTGTCTGACTTTTGACTTTGTGAGTGACCATAAAAAGGCAATTTTTTCGCCAGTTTAAATAAATAATCAATTTATGCAAATTTTTTTTGGTTGGTGAAATGCTCAAGATATTGGCCAAAATAGTGGGCCAAAGTATTTTTGTGAAATTTTCACTCATAATAAAAAAATTAGTCAAAACTACAAATCTCTTTTTCTGCCGTTTTTTTTTTGTACAATTGAATAGAAATTCTGCAAATTTGAAGAAACAAGTTTTATAACTCTCTCAACTTCATGTGTGGCCACCAACCTCAACCATGCTGTGACCAGAGCAGCATTACGTGCCTCGCAGCACACACAAATCTGTGATAAAAATCTGTAAAATAATAACAATTTTTTTAACCGCACATATAAAACTTTAACTATGCCCAAGCAGGCAATGTCTAAATTGTTGTCATGTTTATGTAACCACAAATAACTATGGCAGAAGAGACCAAGTCACGTTATGACTAAGTTAGGCTGGACAACCAAGAATAGTCAAAACGTACATAGCTACCCATTCATACGGGTCTGCTGGGCATCACAGTTTATGGTTGGTGCGTGTCATAAAAATTCAAGTGAAGGTCAATAGCGGAACCGCAAGTGAATCCAAAAAAAAAAAAAAACAAGTGCGATAACAATATTATTGTTCTACCTTGAATATGGAATCGCGCAAAAGCGGAATGACCAATAGCAGAAGGAAAGTATAAAGTGCAGTGATCGGCGAAGATCGGAATAGTGGCCATTTCACATATGAATGACCAAGACCTTCAAGGAGGTTAACTGGGAATTTAATATGTTTATGAAGACCTTTGTCAAGGTATAAGTGGTTTTTGGTCACTATTAAATGGCAATTCTCTTTCTCTCTTTTGGCACCTTTGGCTTAAATGAGACCTTTTCTAGCCTTGAACGTTTGAAGTATACGAATTGGTAATTTCATTCAAATGTGTGTCATTACTTAGAACTTTTTGTGAAACAGTTAAACTGTTAAATTTCTCAGCTGAGCTATAGTCAGACCAGACTGACAAAAACTCATCTCACTGCCTCAATTTAGCATTAACACAGGTCTCAGAAGCTAAATGGCACATCCATTCATTGGAATCATCAGGTCATCTGGACAATTTATTACTACTCTCAAATAAGTTGGTATCAATATCAATTTGATACATTTTGTTTCAAATTGTAACTAATACCAGTAAAGTTTTATGTTATCAATATGATTCTAGAGAGTATTAAATCGATCTTTCCAAAACCATTATAAAAGAAAATCTCGAACTGGGATAAATTGCACAACCAAGCCATTCATAGAACGGCGAACTGCTATCTGAATTAGATTTGCATTATACACAATAGTTTTAAATTTATGACTAAATAGTAGAAATTCGAGGACAACTTTTTTTTGAGTGTAAGTTATAAAATTGGGTATAATAGGAAAACTAACACAGGTTTTCTTTACAAGGAGTTTGGCTTGGTCTAATTTACGAAATTGTATACAAAGAAATCAAATTGATTTGAGTTGACAGTTTTCCGATAACAATCAAAATTTGTACTCAACAGGGGAAAAAATTTGATGGAACGTGAAACAGGCTATAAGCGAAATTCACATTGTGGGATTTAAATACTCTATAGATTATCATCTCCGGATACACAGAAATAAATGGTGATATGATCTAGGCTTAATATTATGCTTTTTTATTCCAATAAAAATCCAATATTTCACACTGGAAAATAATCTGATATTTTCTAGCAAATAAAATAATTTTTTTTAGATCAAATTGATACTTTGTAATGTCATTTTGCTATAGTAAAAAATATATTGAAAATGGCACGCTCATCATCCTGTACAACTTGCACTTCACTCTGCTTCTTTGGCTAGGTAAAGGGTTTTTTTTATCAGTTTTCGATGTCATTTAATATAAAATTAAATTTACTTACATACATGTCAGGCAACCAATTAGATTGTGTTTGGTCTCAGCACCAAAGAGAACACAATAAAATTTAAAAAATAATTACTTAATGTTCAGAAAAATGTGTGAAGTCGTTATTTAAGTCGATAAAACGATCTATACAATTTAATGTTTAAAAATGATTTTATGTAAATGTTGACCGCGGCTCCGCCTTTATTGGGTCCAATTTTGGCATATTCTCTCCAACTTATCGGCCGGTGTGTCAAGAATGAATTCTTCAATATTGGCTTTTAGTGCGTCAACTGTATGGCTTTGCCGCTATATGAGCCTCAACATAGCCCTACAAAAAATAATCTAAAAACGTTATATCGCACCATCTAGTTGGCCAAATAGCCGGCCCTCGTCTCTTAACTGGGAGATTGTGTCGCGTGCTGTGTGGAGTGTTTGTTCACGTATCGATTCAAGCAGAAATGAGTTTCTTCGCACAACACAATTTTACGATAAAAAAGTGTAATTTCGATAACAAAATTCAAAAGTCTGCAAGCGTTGCCAAAAAGAAAGTGTCTAAAAAATCCCAATTAAAGCTTACATTTGTTCAAAGACCGAATTTTAATCTTCAATAATAGCTCTTAGAATGTTATTTGTTCGTTAATGTGAAGAAGACAAAAGATATGCCCTAAGTATTTATTTCAAACAAATTTATAAAATACTTTTGCAGTTCTCTGAAAAGCTTCAGCGACGGTATTCCGGCACCATACTGATTATAAGTTGTATTATAAAATTCCGAATTAAATGATTATTCTTGATTTTTATTTTGTTACTCAAAAAATAGTGATTAATATTGCTTTTTAATTTTAAATTTTACTCATATGCTGATTACGACTCGGGCATAAGGAATTGTTTTAAAGTTGATGCATATTCTTAGTAAGTGAAGTGTTGCAAACATAACGTTAATAACGATTTTTAGTAATTTAATGATTATTTTGTATTTTTATTTATTTAACTCAAAAAAATTATTAAAATTTGAGCAATAAATTAAAAGAACAAAAATAAAATGCATAGATAAGCGAAATAGTATCAAGTTGATGATTTATGTGGAAGAAAATTTACAAGTAATCATTATTAACGGTGCCTGAAGGTATCATTAGCTATGTAGTCTCCAGGAAAATGGTAAAAAAATGTTTATGTATATTTTGGGATAAAAGAGCAAACAAACAATGTATGCTTGCAATGGGCGCGAATTGGCGACCTCCCCGTTTTAAGGCTACAGTTTAAGCAATTTAAGTTGCCATGCAAATTCGTGTTCAGTACCCTAAGGCGGTACTGAGTTTAAGTCCCTGGCTAAAGTTCAAAAATTAAGGCTTACAGTTTTCAGAAGAAAAAATTAATCAGTGAAAATAATTAGAAAAAATATGTAGTTCCATTCTCCAAGGTCGCAACTTAACTCTTTCAGGAATGTTCTTGTTTCCTAATTCGATCGAACGGAATTGGTAGGATAAGATCTCTTATCAACGAAAGGGTGGGAGAATTTGGTTGAAGCAATCAGCAATCAAGACAGTTGTATGCTGATAAATGGAAATTAGAAGATAAAAGCCGTATAACACAATCGGTTTCTCAAAAAGTTAAGAGTGTTTAATTCCGTTTCCGCTTAATTTGATCGAAATCGAAAACGGAAACAGACCTGTTTATAGATTAACCGCTCCAAGTTTCTGTTGGTATCCCACAATAAAGATGCCGGTCTGTCCATTTTGGAAAGAATTTAATAGACCCAGATTCTAGATCTTACTAAGGAAAGCTGCCCTTCAAACCTGGCAGCAATGTTTTTCTAATGATCAAAAAAAGTTGCCGACTTTCGCATAGTAAAAACTGTTACAAAATGTATTACAACAGATGTTGCGAAAGATAGGGCTTAAAAAAAAAGTGTTCCCGGGTGTTTTATGCAAAATTGGAACAAATTATTTATCGTATATTCTTATAAAAATAATACAAAAAATAAAAACCATGGATTGGAGAGTATTACTGTAAGAGATACTGCAGATTATACCCAAACCTATATCGAAACCTATATTCTTACTTTAGTGACTCTAACTCTTAAAATCTTTGAGTGGGGGAATGCCACCTTTATAGGGTATAAATTAACTGTGCACAATTTAAGGATACCCCCTTCTGAGGTACACTAATTCAGTAACGAGCATAGAGAATAGAAAAGATCACTTATTCATTGAGCAATTTATTTTTATTCACTAACATAAATAACCCAACCCGTTCATTAAAAAAGAATGCCCTTGGCATAGTTTCGGTCCTCATGGGATTTGTTATTTCTTTTTTTATGGTCACATTAACCCACAATCCTTTAAGGCCGGACGTTTCTTTGAGTTCTGGTCATTGTACTCCTTCTTCTGAGGAATTTGATGGCCTTCAAACAGGCAATAACAAATTTATTTTGGGTGTTAAAAGAAAGTTGGAATTTGCGCTAATTGGTAATTAAAAAAAAAAATCAGAACCAAAAGGAATTTCAAACATTAACCTCAAAAATGTTATTTAATTCGATTTCAAAACCATTTTAAAAAACTGTGGTTTAGTTGTGAAACTAAATTCCCCCTCAAAGAATAAAATTGAAAATTGCATTCCGTGAGTAAAAAATTCCTTTAGCTGCAAATCTTCGTTTCCTTTGTAGGATACTGACCTTTTTTTTTTTGGGTGGATTTGTTGCAATTCGTTGAGCCGGCGATTTGTTTACTTTTGTTGTAATTTGTTTATTTTTTTTTTCGTGTTGTTGTAGATAGATAGTCCGGTTAGTGTTTCGTTCAGTTCTCCGTTGAACTTTTTGGGTTGGGTATTTTTTTGCTATTATCCTTTTTGGGGCTCTCTCTCTCTCCGGCTCTCTCTCTCTCTCTCTTTATTCTTTCCTCTCTTTTGGTGGCGCGCGCGCTTTGAGCAAATTGATTTTCACTTTTGGGCAAATTGTCCCACGGACAAAAAAAAAAATATAAAAATAAATCAAATACAAAAACAACACGCAGGAATTTTCACTTGTGCCACTTTATTATTATTTTTTTTTTGCGGGAACAGGTTTTCGGTGTTGTTTCTTTTTTTTTTTGTCAAAAACAAGAAATTCCTACTGCCTTTTTCCCGACTACCTTTTTCTTTTCTTTACACACACACACACACTCACACAGAGAGGCACACAGCCACACACGCACCAAACGTTGAAGCCGGCAGAGCGACTTTGGGCCCAAAACAACAAAAATTCTTTTGCTTTGATTTTGTTGTTGTTGTTGTTGTTGTTGCTGCTGCGCTGCTACTGCTATTGCAGAGGCGAACCGGTTTTTGTTTTTGCACTTCACTTGGCTATTTTGGTTGGTGTTTCTTGGTTGGGACTGCAACCAAGGCAAATTGATTTTATTAAAATGATCTTATTCAATTTTTTTAATCACTCTTTATACTCTTTTTGCTGTAGGCATTGGATGCACCGTTATTTCACTTCAACTGCTTGGCTACTGCCATCTCGCTCGCACAATTCCTACACCCGCGCACGACCGCACAGAACAAATTCGAAAACTCAACTAATGAACAACAAAAACAAGTGGGGGGGAAAAAGCCACACAAAACCCAGTATTGGCGCTTGCTCATTTAGGGGGAAATTGCGATGCCGGTATTTGAGTGAAACAACCACTATTTTTTGCAGGCGGCACAATTTGAATTTGCCCAAACACAAAAACTCTGAATGTGATCCTTTAGCAATCCAATTGATGCTTTACTTTATTGGTCCAGGGATTACATTGAATCATGTTATAGATGAAAGTTTGCATCTGCCGCTAGAACTCGGTATAAAATTTCAGCAGATAGAACACAATGCACCAGATGGTACGAGACTGCAACATTGGCAATGGTTCTTCTTGCGGTTGCGATATGAGCAGCATATCATGTTCTTCCAGAAAACCTTCCATTACCTTGTGCTCATCCTGGAGACATCCTTTGACCAAACGCAACTGTGTATAGAACACATCGATTTTGTTCATCTGCTCAATGATGTCCGTATCGTCAGCTTCGGTTAGGCACATGGCATGAAGCATTCCACGCTCCCTCAAATAGCCACTATGTATTTTGGTTAGAACCTGGGCGAGCAATTGCAACACGCTGGCCGAGAAGATCAAAGACGTATTCTTCTGGCGTCCAGACTCCAAGATTTCGCGTAGACGCTGATGCTGTTCGGCCAGCTCGCTGGGCGACAATGGTGGAGTAGGTGGCGTCGGTCGTGATGACGGCGATTGATCGTTTCGCAAACGATAGACATGATTGATTCGATTTGTAATCTCAATCTGCTCGTTTTCGAGATTGCCAGTTGGCGGTGGTAGCGGTACCTGCGGTGTTAGGAAATCATCGCCTGTCGCTGCAGAAATTGCTGGCCAGGCAAACACCAGGGGCCCTTCGGGCCATGTGATCCCAGCCAAAAACATTTTTTCAGCTTCCTCCTCATCCGACGGTCCTTTCATATATATACTTTGATCGTACAGAAAAGGTGGCGATGTCTGATTATCATCCAGATCCGGAGTATGCGGTTGGGTGTGGCTATAACAAATGGTCGTAGCATTAGTATTATTTCGGAATTTGAAACATTCAGTTTTAAGGTCTACTTACTTGACACCCTCTGGTGGGAAACGATACATGGATATTGAAGGCTTTATTACAAATTCTCGGCGTCACTTTGCAAACTTCAATCCAAGGGTAGAGTGTTGGTAAACAGGTAACTTGGGCGCTGCCCATTCGCTCAAGTGCTGCCCTTTTTTTTACTAGGGATGGGAAAATAGCTGCTGGAAGAGATTTCGATTTGATTAAGATATCGTGGAAGCAATTCTAATTCAGTTGACAAGTTGTCACGAGTTTTTCTAAATGGCAGAAAATAATGTTCAAAATTGAAATGGAAATCTCGTACTTGAGTGGCTAAAAATTTACCATTTAGGTTGCTATAAAAATACCACAATACCGGAAATTAGAAAAAAATAATCGACAACAGGTTTAAAAAACTAAAAAATAGCTTTAGTTGAAAATTGAATTTTAATAATTTATTTAAGGTGCTCAAGTTATTGTTTAAAATTGGAAATGTGTACTTTGAGCGCTTATTTCAAGGTACTGGATGTTGCTACGAAAGTGAAATATATTTTCTACTATGTCTAAATGTATGGAAAGATCACTTTAGGTGGTAAGCATGGTTCTAAATGTCGCCAGATAAGCTAAATTTATATATATATCGCTAAATCTTAGAAACTGAGGGTGATGTGGGAACTGTGAGAACAGTTTTGGAACTAGAATAGCTCAAATACTATAAATAGACAAAAAAAAATATCAGAAATTAGGATTGAAAACAGGATAATCCCGGAGCAGGCTTGAATTGATGCTGCTATTCGGAATAAAAAAAAGTAAACTGGGAGTGAAAATCAATTTTTTCGCGTGGTCGGCTCAAGAATATTCGGAATCACCCCGTTTTCAATCTCGTTTCGGATTGATTTTTTTTAGTGTAGAAATGTGAGATTTTTTCGTGTTGCCTATTAGAATAGCGATGTACAATAGTAAATTCTACTATTCAAAAATTTCTTTATGTTGAACTAGAAGTGAAATGGATGTAAGTGAAAGAGGCAGGATGATATTGCGAAAGCATTTCTTACATAAAACATTCTAAGATATGTGCACAGATATATTACAAAGTCAAGTAAAAGCTGTCTAATCTGGAGCATTCATGACTCCATTTGAGGCCACTGGTCTCTCTTCACTTCAAAGAGATTCGTATGCATTCTGAAATGCATCTCAAAAATAAACATTTAATTATTAAAACAAGAAAGAAAGTCGGTCAAGCCCGACTATAACATACTCTGTACCAAGAATATCTGTCTTTTGATCATAACTCGAAAACCGTTCATCCGATCTTCTTCATTCCTTTGGCGGATCGATAAGTTATCCTAATAACTAAATATGTTCAGAAGGAACAACCATCTATCTTCAAAACTGTGGGAGATATGACGTTTTTTCTAAATTGCGGGGGCGGCAGGGGGCGTGGCCAAAATTGAAAATAAACTTAATCTGCCTGCAGACATAAGAAGCATATGTCCCATACATGTCAAACCTCTATCTCTTACCATCTCTGAGATCTGTGCGTTCATACGGACAGACAGACGGACGGACGGACATGGCTATATCGACTCGGCTGTTGATGCTGATCAAGAATATATATACTTTATGGGGTCGGAGATGCTTCCTTCTGGATGTTACATACTTTTGCACAAACTTATAATACTCTATGTACCTACGGTAAATTCACAAAATTTCAACGTTCTTCGTGATTTCTACACAGCAGAATTCAAACAAAAACCAAGCGGTCACACCTAAACGAAATCTAATCTAAATCAGCGTCAAAGCTAATTTCAATAAATTTCAAATCCTCACTTTCTCTGGGCACACTTGACATGTTGTATGGAGCAGCTGTTAACAGCTGATCGACGAAATCTAAACAAGAAAGAAAATCGGTCAAGCCGGCTATAAAATACTCTATAGCAAGGAAATTATACGCTCAGCATAAATTTTGACGCTGCAGTAGCAGCTGAAAGCAGCGCTGCAGCTGCTAACAGTCTTTTGATCATAACTGAACAACCGTTCATCCGATCTTCACCATTATTTTGGTTGATCGATAAGTTATTCGGATAACTAAATATGTCTAGAAGTAACAAGCCATCTATCTTTTAAACTGTGGGAGATATAACGTTTTTTCTAAATATGGGGGGCGGGAGGGGGCAGGGTCAAAATTGAAAATAATCTTGATCTGCCTGCAGACATAAGAAGCATATGTCCCATACATGTCAAACCTCTATCTCTTACTATCTCTGAGATCTGTGCGTTCATACGGACATGGCTATATCGACTCTGGCTGTTGATGCTGATCAAGATTATACATACTTTATAGGGTCAGAGATGCTTCCTTCTGGCTGTTACATACTTACTTTTGCACAGAGTATAACAACTATCACGTAGGCCTACTAGACTATCATGTCTCATGTCACATGAGTCAGGTGTCGAGCTGTGTAAAGGCAGTCTTACAGGATAACATTTTGTACAATTTGTGTCAAGTCATCCTCAAGGATTATATCAATCCGGTATGGCTCAGTAGACGAAATGACATAAAATTAGTATCTTAGGGAATTGATTCCAATTTTCGAATGAATAAGTATCATTGGCTAGAGGAAAGCGATTTACTCTTTCAAACTCGACAGAGAATTGAACCGAACCGAACCGAACCGTTTTTAATACCCTGTTCCCATTGAAAATGGGAAAAGGGGGATCATGAAGTTGTGCGAATGTATGTAACAGGGAGAAGGAAAATTTTCCGACCCCATAAAGTATATATATTCTTGATCAGCATGAACAGCCGAGTCGATATAGCCATGTCCGTCCGTCCGTCTGTCTGATTGTATGAACGCGTCGATCTCAGAGACTATAACAGATAGAGCCACAAATTTTTGCACAAATTTATGCTGTACGCAAATCAAGTTTGTTTCAGATTTGAAAAATTCCACCCCGTCCCCCTTTTATCCCCAAAAAACCTAGACCTCCTCTAGAAATCCTAGACCTAAATAGCCGTCAGATCAACAATTCAAGTTAGAGCCTCGTGGTTTAGTATACATCAAGCTAGGCCCAATATCTACCTATTCTGAAAAGTACAATCAGATCGGACAAAAAACACCGGAGTTATGAGCGAAACAGTTGAGCTGATAATATGTCGGACGCGACCGGATCGGATGACTATATCTCATATCTATCTCCCATAGGAACTAGTTTTAGTATAAAAAACTTTTTTCTTTTCAATGGAAACGTCTTCAAACTTTGTAATCGTAAGTGTTTTATGTTTTTTATAATCCTACCAAGTTTTATTAAAATCGGAGAACTATATGGTATAGCTGCCATACAAAAGATAGGTCAGAAAAACAGTCTTAGTTAGAACAACTTTTTTGTTTTTAATGGTATTCTGCAATTTTGTATTTAATTGCTTCACATGCTTTCACATAATTTTACAAATTTTTGGCCAAATCGGATGACTATATGGAAATGGAAAAACGTGAATTTTTAACAAGAAAGAAAGTCGGTCAAGCCCGACTATAACATACTCTGTACCAAGAAAATTTCTTTTGATCATAACTCGAAAACCGTTCATCCGATCTTCTTCATTCCTTTGGCGGATCGATAAGTTATCCTAATAACTAAATATGTCCAGAAGGAACAAGCCATCTATCTTCAAAACTGTGGGAGATATGACGTTTTTTCTAAATTGCGGGGGCGGGAGGGGGCGTGGCCAAAATTGAAAATAAACTTGATTTGCCTGCAGACATTAGAAGCATATGTCCCATACATGTCAAACCTCTATCTCTTACCATCTCTGAGATCTGTGCGTTCATACGGACAGACAGACGGACAGACGGACAGACAGACAGACGGACAGACGGACAGACGGACATGGCTATATCGACTCGGCTGTTGATGCTGATCAAGAATATATATACTTTATGGGGTCGGAGATGCTTCCTTCTGGATGTTACATACTTTTGCACAAACTTATAATACTCTATGTACCTACGGTACAGAGTATAAAAATATTTAGGCGAACACTTGCAAGGGTATAAAAATTTCGACACAGACGAAGTTAGCTTAGCTTTCTCGTTCTTTGTGGTTTTTGGTTCCGTTCGGCATTTTGGAAAGGAAGCTGGTGTGAATTGCGGTTCGGTTTACCAGTTAATATAAGCGGTTCGGTTCGGTTCGGCTCAGAACCGGTTTGCATCCCTGCATAAAGGTTTTCGCATTAGAACTCCCTTTTCGACCGATCATTCGTACTGTAGCTATATGCTATAGTTAAGGAAATTTGGGGCGTTTCCATAGAAAACAAAAAAGTTTTTCTCAGAGAAACTAGTTTTACGTCCGATGCTTCTATGGCAGATATATTCTACAGTCATTCGGTACACCCGGTTCTGACAAATGTGCAGCGTATTTGAAAGACTTCGTGCACAGTTCCGTGGCGATAGCTTTCGAACTGGCTGAGGATATAGCATAAATATAGCTAAATCGATTCAGCTCCTCTTGCTGATCAAGCATATATATATACGGATAGAGCATCTGGATAATACAAACATCAAAATTGGTTCCATGAACCTCCAGCAATCTTACTATCTACCACATCTGTGCGTTCATACGGAAAGTCTGACGGACATGGATAACTCAACTCGTCTGTTGAAGCTACAATTCAAATTCTTTATACCAACAAAGATACCTCCTTTTGGAAGGACCTGTAACCTGTAAATATACTTCGATTTCTTTATTCAACTCATCTCAATCTGCCCCTAGAACTCGGCATAGAATTTCAGCATATAGAACACAATGCACCAGATGGTACGCGTTTGTAGCACTGCCATTATTTCCTCCTCCGGTTGCTCTTCCTCCGAACGCTCCAAATCACGCTCCTCCAGAAGACCTTCCAAATCCTTGTGCTCCTCCAGGAGACAAAATTTGACTGCACGCACATGTGTGTAGCAATCATCAATGTTTTTCATCTGCTCGGTAATTGTGGACACGCTTGCCGATTTGAGGCACATGTCGCGCAACTTGGCACGTTCATTCAAGTAATTACTATGCAGTTGTGTTATAATCTGGGTGAGAAGTTGCAGAACGCTGGCCGAGTAGATCAAATCCTTCTTATTGGGTCGCTGAGAGTGGAGTATTTGTAGTAGGAATTTATGGTACTGGGTCGCCTCGTTGATGGATGAAGATGGAGGCGGAATTGCAGCAGCACGTTGTCCATTTCGGCTACGATACACTTCATTGAGGCGATCTACAATCTGAATCTCAGAGTTTTCCAGATCGTCAGCAGGTGGTGATGGGACGACGTCAGCTGCTCCTGGAGTGATCGAGGGCCATGTGATCGCAGCCAGAGAGGCATTGTCTTCATCGATATTGGCAGAAAATTCCGGCAAATTCATTCTCGAAGCTTTGACACGTGGCGGTGTGTAGCTAATAAAAAACTGTTCCACAGTTTTAAGTATACAAAATGAATTCTATGTCAAGGTCTACTTACTTTGCGCCACCTGGGAATGGGAATATGCAAAAGTCACAAATGTTTTAAGGTTACAAAATATTTAACAAATTTCTGGCTACCACGCGACTTGCACACTTCAGCAGAGGCGGAAATAGAAGGCAGACATATTTCGCAAGTGTTGTAAAGCGTCAATTGGGCACAAGTTGTGCCCATGTAGACAAGTGCGGCCATTCGAATGGCTTGGGTAGAGTGCTGCTATTAATTAGAGCAGTACAATAAAATTGGCTATAAATTGGCCAAGTTCGAATTTTAAAGAATAAATGATTGGTGGAATTCCTGAAAATGAATTATAAACTATTTGTACTAGGAGTGCGTTATGCATTATTAGCGAAATCAGCTTTTTTCCCATGTAAAAATAAGGGAAAAAAGCTGACTGTTAGCTATTAATCAGCTTTTAGATTGGATTTCGCTCTGCTTGCTAGAGTGAAAGCTCTCTTCTAATAAAATTAGCTTGGTGTTTGTTTAAATATAATATCAAAGTCGTTGGCCTTCTTAGCTATTACTCCCATGTAATTAGATAATGTACAAATAAATGTTGATACTCTTCTTTAATATTAACATGAAGAACGTTGAAAGTATCTGCACTTCAAGTATCAAATAAGTTAATAAATTTAATAATTTTCAGGAGCATTTTGAAGGATTAATAGGCTATTTTTACAAGGAGTGCGTTATACGTTAATAGCCAACAATTAGCTATATTTGTATGGGAAAAAAGCTGATTGATAGCTATTAACGCATAACGCACTCCCAGTGTAAATTGTCTATAATATAATTAGATATTTGTATATTTGATAATGTAAAAATAAATGTTGAAACTATGCTTTAATATTAACATGAAGAACGTTGAAAGTATCTGCATTCCCAAGTTTGATATGGGCATTTCCGCGGGTCGCGAACGTACGTTCGTACGCTTTTGATATACCAAAAAAATAGAAAACAACATTTTTCCCCAACTTTTTTTTGCCATTCGATAGAATTTTGTTAGCTCTATGTTTAGTGTAAATAATGGGGTTCATCGAGTTTCAGTTTTTATTATGATTGCAATAAACATGTGGTCGCGAACGTACGCTAAATAGAAGTTGACTTTGGCTAAATTTAGTAAAATGCAAAAATCTGCGAAATGGAATGAAATTTTCCTAAGCGATAAATTTATTTGAATAGAGGATTAATGTAGCTTTCTTTCTAGTATTTACACAATAATTTATCTTTGTTGTTTTTTTTTTAAACTGAATTACGTACCGGTCGCGAACGTACGGGTCGCGAACGTACGATTTTTCCTAATTTTTTTTCTCGCATTTTCCCCATAAATCACTTCATACATCCATAAGAAAAAACTTAATGCTCATTTTATTAAGTGTAGTAGTATTCATAACAAGAAATGCAAAATATGTTTAAATTTGAAATAATTAAATATTGACAAGAAATTTAATTGTAACATGAAATATAACATTTTTTTAATATGAAATATTAAGATAACGAAAATTTTGTTTTGAATGGTAAGATTTATAAAAGAAGAAATTGAAAATTATATTTAATATGAAAAATTGAAACATTAACAAAAAAATTTGTTTAAAATAATAGAAAACATTTATGATATTGTTACAAGAAGTATCACTTGTTTTTTAATATGAAATATTAAGATGTTTATGAAAATTTTGTTTTTAATGGTAAGATTTATAGAAGAAGAAATAGAAAATTATATTTTATATTAAATAATGAAATATTAACAAGAAATTTTTTTTAACAATAGAAAATATTTATGAAATTTTTGTTTTTAATGGTAACATTTATAACAAGAAACATAACATTTGATTTCATATGAAATGATGAAAAATGAACAAGAAAATCAGCTGCTTTTTCGCGCAATTCTTTTCATTTCTGTGGATCGCTTTTAATTTTACTAATATATTGCTTCCGTTTATCATTTTGTGATGTATTCGATGATTTACCCATTTGCGAATATGCATTTGCGTTTTAAAAAAGTAAAGGCATCGCTTTTGAAAAAAAACTATACTTACGGTCGCGAACGTACACAACTTCAAAAATCAAAAATTAAAGTTTGGTTAAAGGTTGGTAAAGGTTGGTTCTGGTTGACCATTCGGCGGTTAATGGTTAATATAAGTTAATAAATTTAAAATATTTCTTGGGCATTTTTAAGGGGCCGGAAAAAAGCTAGTTTTCAAACTCTTATCCTAAATGGACCCTATAATGGATGAAATCTAAAATTTATACACGTTTTAGGGTGACCTATAACTGTATTTAAAAATTTTGTTTTGGCACAAATTATCGCTTGGAAAACTGCTACAGCTGATCTCTAGTAGCTGCTCTTCAAAATGGGGCTTTGCGGCGTCCACGAAATATTATATCATGGCTTTTTCATTCTGATTTAAAAACCAAACGGACTTCGCTTCAAAGTTGTGTGGACTAGAAATTAATTGAAGTAAGCGGACTTCGCTTAAATATTTTACGAACTATAAATTAATTGAAGTAATCAGCAAAACAAATTTTTTTGAGATAATTTAGAAGCTTTTTTAGAATTAAAAGAAAGATTTTTCGCCAAAATTTTGGTCTTAAATTGCTTTAAAAAATAATTGTTGGTGGGAAAAAACCTTTGATTTATTTCTTAACAATACATTGTAGAAGCTTGTGTTAAAATTTGAGACTGATCGGTTCAGCCGTTTTCGAGAAAATTACTTTGAAAACACAGTTTTGAGCAGATTGCGCTTAAAGTTTCAACAGCACTGTAATTTTACCTGAAGCGTCTTAACAAATGTGCGTTTATCTTCGAAAATAATTGTTGAATTGAGTTGAAATTTTGTGTGTGTATACTTAAATAAGTGTACAATTAGAAATCAATCAATCATAAATAATCGATTTTTGACATAAAATATTAACCCCTTAAAGCAGGTTAGACCATTAGGAAATAAATGTCCATTTGGGTGATCATCCGTTACGATTTTTTAAGTCGATGTGTTGCATTACTAAGCTTTACTTTGCTAGAAAGTTCGATTTTCGATTGTTTGCTATCGAATTCAAAAGTTTTACCAATCGGAAATGCTGCATTGTCAATTAAGAATGCCTGAAATAATATAGATATATTGAAATAACAATATTTTTGTCCAAAACGTCAATATATTTCTATCGAATATTTTGTTGTATATTGAACGATATTTTTCTTTATCTATGTTTTTATATTTATATTAAAAAATTGGACTTTTTTTTAATGTGAGAATGTTTTATTAAGCGACTTCTAAATATCTCGGCTATTTAATTGCTCCAAATCACCAAAAAAACTCGAAATTTTATACAAACTTTGAACTCTCCGACTTATACGTATAGTTATTATATCTTTTGAACATCATCAACACTCAATATATTGTTTTTTGAATAAGTTTAAGTAACTTCTTATGTTAAAAGTCAAATAAAATGCATATCTCTTGGTAAACTTTTATTTTGCAAGGCTACCAAACGATCCTTTAGCAAACTCCTGAGAACCGGTTCAATTGGGATTGGAACCGGTAGCAGAACCGAACTGCTTACATTGTTAACCTCCATAATCTGGGACCGAACTGGGCAAAGTCTGCTTGGAAAAAGGTTTAATGCGAAGAATTACTTTAGTCAGTTTTTCTAGAACTTATTAAACTGAAATAGTTTATTGAGCAGATAATAAGAATTATTTTACAATTATTTTATCATTTGAAAACTATATTAAAGCGCGGTATATTAATACTTTTGAAAATGAATTAAGCATGAACCTAGCTTCAAACCAGAGCTGCACCAGTGACATGAGTACAACAATGTCACATAGAGAATCGTTCGTGAATATCCGTGAAGTCGCGTTATTATATCCGACACGTCACGATGTGAGTGTGAGCAAAACATAGAGTATCGTTCGTGAATTTTCTTGATCCGTGTGTTTTACGTGAAAGAGAATTTAGATCAAACAGCGTGAATTTAGTATTCACGAAATTTTATAAGTAAATTTTTTGATTAACAAATATCATCGCCAGACAATGTGCATACTGTTTTGGTATTTATCCGGCAAAATACTACGGGCACACTTAAATGATATGAAAACAACTATTGCAAGAATTCCAAGAACCACAATAATTTGGCGTTCTCAAATGCAGAAAATCTGTTGTAAATTTGAATAATGTGTGACAGAAAAGAAGACGATATAAATAGAAACCTTTTGAAAGGAAATGAAAGTTATAATTGGCTCAATTGGAGCTGTTAAAATGATCAATCAATAAATGTTATTATGTGTATATAATATATTAATTGAAATATGTATTAATATTACAAGAAACATCTAGCAAAGTGATGACAAGGCGCCCAACATTTGTTCATGTTCCAATTGTTCCAATGCCAAGAAGTTTTGTCATATTAAATCAGATTGAATGGATATGCTTTTTATACTCTGTACCGTAGGTACATAGAGTATTATAAGTTTGTGCAAAAGTATGTAACATCCAGAAGGAAGCATCTCCGACCCCATAAAGTATATATATTCTTGATCAGCATCAACAGCCGAGTCATGTCCGTCATGTCCGTCTGTCCGTCTGTCTGTCCGTATGAACGCACAGATCTCAGAGATGGTAAGAGATAGAGGTTTGACATGTATGGGACATATGCTTCTAATGTCTGCAGGCAGATCAAGTTTATTTTCAATTTTGGCCACGCCCCCTCCCGCCCCCGCAATTTAGAAAAAACGTCATATCTCCCACAGTTTTGAAGATAGATGGCTTGTTCCTTCTGGACATATTTAGTTATTAGGATAACTTATCGATCCGCCAAAGGAATGAAGAAGATCGGATGAACGGTTTTCGAGTTATGATCAAAAGAAAAATTTTCTTGGTACAGAGTATGTTATAGTCGGGCTTGACCGACTTTCTTTCTTGTTATACTCTGTACCGTAGGTACATAGAGTATTATAAGTTTGTGCAAAAGTATGTAACATCCAGAAGAAAGCATCTCCGACCCCATAAAGTTTATATATATTCTTGATCAGCATCAACAGCCGAGTCGATATAGAGACGTCCGTCTGTCCGTCCGTCCGTCTGTCTGTCCGTATGAACGCACAGATCTCAGAGATGGTAAGAGATAGAGGTTTGACATGTATGGGACATATGCTTCTAATGTCTGCAGGCAGATCAAGTTTATTTTCAATTTTGGCCACGCCCCCTCCCGCCCCCGCAATTTAGAAAAAACGTCATATCTCCCACAGTTTGGTACAGAGTATGTTATAGTCGGGCTTGACCGACTTTCTTTCTTGTTATATTTATATTTTCGTGAGGCGTCCGTGTATTGTGCATAAATCGTGAGTTGGTAGATTTTTAATTCGTGAATCGTTCGTGATGTGACAGAAAAGCCGAGACAGAGAACCAAACCAAAGATTTCCAATGAGCTGGAACATTATTCAGTAATTCAAAGGCCTTTCGTCACTGGGTTATGAGATCAATAATAGACCTGATTATTCTGAGCAAATTGGTATTTTTAGAAAATATCGATATCGGCAACCCCAGTGGCAATGTCGTTGTCGTGGGGGGAGAGGGTTTTAAGTTTTAGCACTGTGGAAAAAGTGTGAAAGAAGTGAAAACAGACTACGCCCAGGTGAGTGTTAAAATCGGTTTCTTTGGGACTATAACAAGAAAGCATACTAACCCTTTACATGTAAAAGGCAAAGTTTGATTTTCAACTGCAATCAGCGATTCTTTGTTTCCCTTAGTTTGACCTTAATCCTCATTCGTCAGTGGAACAAGAAACCCTTGCATTCCTCAAATGATGTTAAATGTTTGCCATTGCAACAAGGATATAAATTTCCAGACTTCAGAGAGAGAAACTGAAAAAAGTTTTAATGCTTTTTCAATTAAAAATATGGAAATAAATATTGAGCAAGCTGGCTTAGTTTTACTAAGTAACAAACAGCCAAACATTTCAAATTTTTACATTGTTTGATCACCATTCATTCACTTTTCATTGGCCATTTATTTGTTTATGCAAATGCATTTATTTCTTTTTCCATTTTCCATTATTTTAAGGAAATGAAAATGTTCGCTCAATAACGTGATGACCCTCCTCCTCCCAAAGGTCAGCTGGGCATGCTGTTTCAATAGTGGGGCTCCATTTGACTTCATGCACATTTCACGCACTATTAGAACAATCCTGAAATTGACTCCTGCAATTATGGCGCTGCGTTTGATTAGAGGAGCCAAGGTTCTCTCTGCAGCTGCTGCTATTTCTGTTTCTGGTTCAATTGATATGCTTTTGCACAGTCAATTTGGCATTTGCAACCACAAATCATTTTCATTAGTGGGGCAGAGTGGAGTTCTCAGTGGTACGAGTGGAGTTCCACCTTTCTCGCATTTAATTTTGCATCTCTGTGGCACACAGTTTAAATTAGCCACTTGAAGCTGGCGCTGTTGCCGGTTTGTTTATTTGACTTGGTTTTTATTTTCGATGTGTTTGTTTGTTGGTTTCCAGTGAAAATTGTTGTTGTTGAGGGCTATCGGCGCTATGAAATCAGCCACGTGAAACAAACACTGAGCACAGTGGACCAAAGTAGTGAGTAAAAGCTTTAATATATACACAAATGAGGTGTAAAACGACTAAACACTTCTAACTTCTAAAGCAGTTTTGAAAACAGTTTTTAAAAATTTCCAAAAAATACTCTAGAAAATCAATGATATACCAAGCAAAATTTCTAATTACCAAAAGGATAAAAATTACATAGAAATAATTTACCAATTTACAAAAACATAAAACTTCGTCAGTGCCAAAGTTTTAATAATTATAAACTAATTTTGACAAAAAATTGCTAAATCTATTTGAAAACATTATTAATAATATTTTATTTAATAAGTACACAAAACATTTTTTTTTATTTAATAAGTACATAAAACATTATTAATAATATTTTATTTAATAAGTACATTATGGCAAAGTTAATTTTCAAAAATGGGAAAAAAAACGTTATTTTTAAATTAGATCCATTTTCCGACCGTTCGACCAACAGTACAGGGTTGTCCATATTCGACGGACCCATCTGGCAACGCCATAACTTTTGACAGAGATGTCAGATCGCTTAATGACAAACCGCGTTTGAAGCGTCAGTCCAAGCAGATTTTTACCATGGAACAATACACGCCACGCGAGCGCTCTGAAATAGTTGAAATTTACATTCAACAGAACAAGTCAATTGTGAAAACTCAACGTGGTTCCGATGAAGCCCATTTCACATTGAATGGGACCGTAAATAAGCAAAATTGCCGTATTTACGCCACTGAAAATCCTCAGGAGATTCAAGAAGTGCCGCTTCATGACGAAAAAGTCACAGTTTGGTGTGGCGTTAGTGCGAAAACGGTCATTGGGCCGTTTTTCTTCCAAAATGAAAATGGCCATGCTGGACCAACCAGGAGCGTTATCGCGACATGATGACCAATTTTGTGATGCCAATTATTCGTCGAAAGCGTATGAGGCAGTTCTGGTTTCAACAAGACGGCGCTCCACCGCACACAAGTCGCATAACAATCGATTTTCTGAAGAAATTGTTTCCGGGCCGTTTGATGTCGAAAAGTGGTGATTTGGACTGGCCACCGCGTTCGCCCGAGGACTTGACTTCTGACTTCTTCTTGTGGGGATATTTGAAGTCAAAGGCTTACGTTAACAAGGACCGTAGAAGAGCTCAAGGACAACATTCGTGAAGAAATTGCCGCTATTCCGGCCAAAATGTTGGCGAAAACGATGGAAAATGCTGCAAAAAGGGCACAATACGCCATCAACGCCAGAGGCGGCCATTTGAGAGATATCATATTCAAAAATTGATGTAAACAAATCTACTTGGAACAAATTAAATGATTAAGATTGCCAACCGCCAAATTTTTATTTTTTTCTTGGATTTTTTTAAAAAAAACATGGGTCCGTCGAATTTGGGCAACCCTGTATTTAGTCATCAGACTTTGACCAAATTCTGCAAATATCTTTAAAACCATACAACATTTAAAATAAACAAGCTTACGAGCGCTTACATTAAAAACAAAATCATTTTTCTCACTAAAGGCCGATTTCACATCTTGTACATAGATTTTGCTCTGTTATTTGTAGCTTTATGTGACAGATACCTCTATGTAGAAGATAAGAAATCGGCCCTAAGTCGCATTATCTGACCGATAGTTTGTATGAAAGTTATATGCTAGAGTCATCCGATTTAGCCTTTAGCCTAGCAGAATTAGGTGAAAGCATATAAAATAAAGAAATACTACTTCTGTTCCGAAATATGAAATACATATATAATTTTCATTTCCCATAAAGTATATATAAGTATATAGTACAGGGTTGCCCATATTCGACGGACCCATGTTTTTTTTTAAAAAATCAAAGAAAAAAATAAAAATTTGGCGGTTGGCAATCTTAATCATTTAATTTGTTCCAAGTAGATTTGTTTACATCAATTTTTGAATATGATATCTCTCAAATGGCCGCCTCTGGCGTTGATGGCGTATTGTGCCCTTTTTGCAGCATTTTCCATCGTTTTCGCCAACATTTCGGCCGGAATAGCGGCTATTTCTTCACGAATGTTGTCCTTGAGCTCTTCTACGGTCCTTGGCTTGTTAACGTAAACCTGTGACTTCAAATATCCCCACAAGAAGAAGTCAGGCGGCGTCAAATCGGGCGAACGCGGTGGCCAGTCCAAATCACCACTTTTCGACATCAAACGGCCCGGAAAGAATTTCTTCAGAAAATCGATTGTTATGCGACTTGTGTGCGGTGGAGCGCCGTCTTGTTGAAACCAGAACTGCCTCATACGCTTTCGACGAATAATTGGCATCACAAAATTGTTCATCATGTCGCGATAACGCTCCTGGTTGATGGTAACAGCATGGCCATTTTCATTTTGGAAGAAAAACGGCCCAATGACCGTTTTCGCACTAACGCCTCACCAAACTGTGACTTTTTCGTCATGAAGAGGCACTTCTTGAATGTCCTGAGGATTTTCAGTGGCGTAAATACGGCAATTTTCCTTATTTACGGTCTCATTCAATGTGAAATGGGCTTCATCGGAAGCACGTTGAGTTTTCACAATTGACTTGTTCTGTTGAATGTAAATTTCAACTATTTCAGAGCGCTCGCGTGGCGTGTATTGTTCCATGGTAAAAATCTGCTTGGACTGACGCTTCAAACGCGGTATGTCATTAAGCCATCTGACATCTCTGTCAAAAGTTATGGCGTTGCCAGATGGATCCGTCGAATATGGGCAACCCTGGATAAAAAAGTCTTGCGGTATTTTTATTGAATTTTCAATTGTTCATAAAATTGGTTATAATAATGCGATTTAAGTCAAATATACGCCGTTTTGTTCGATGACGAGTTCCCAACGAGATGCCAATTTCATAATGCCCCTCTTATAGAAGCTCGCTTCCCTATTGTCAAAAAACTCGGAGAGCCAATTTTCACAGTACTCTCTTGTGGCCAACTTCCCACTACCAAGCTCGTTCGCCATGGACAGAAATGGGTGGTAATCACTTGGTGCGAGATCCGGACTATACGGTGGATGCAAAAGAACCTCCCATCCGAGCTCCCGGAGCTTCTGGCGCGTCACCAAAGATGTGTGTGGCCTGGCGTTGTCCTGATGGAAGACAATTCGGCCTCTGTTGATCAAAGATGGCCTCTTCTGCATGAGTGCTGCATTCAAGCGGTCTAGTTGTTGGCAGTACAGGTCCGAATTGAACGTTTGGCCATAGGGGAGCAGCTCATAGTGGATGATTCCCTGCCAATCCCACCAAACACACAGAAGAACCTTACTGGCCGTCAATCCAGGCTTGGCCACCGTCTGGGCAGCTTCACCGCTTTTCGACCACGACCGTTTGCGCTTCACGTTGTCGTAGGTGACCCACTTTTCATCGCCAGTCACCATCCGCTTCAAAAACGGGTCGATTTTGTTGCGATTCAGAAGCGATTCGCATGCATCCATACGGGCCAAAATGTTTTTTTGCGTCAAGTCGTGTGGCACCCATACATCGAGCTTCTTTTTGAATCCAAGCTTCTTCAAATGCAGCTCTTGGCCGATGCTACGGCTGCTACTATGCCGGTCTCTTTCGATCAATTCAGCGATTTTATCGCAATTTTCGACGACTGGCCTTCCGGACCGTGGCGCATCTTCGATCACCTCTGCACCAGAACGAAAACGTTGAAACCATCGTTGTGCGGTGGAAATGGAAACTGTATCGGGTCCATAAACTGCACAAATTTTATTGACAGCATGAGATGCATTTTAGCCTTTATCGTAGTATTACTGTAAAATATGCCGTATTTTCTCTTTATTTTGCTCCATGTTTGCGACGCTATAACTCACGAACGACTAAAAACAAACAACAATTAATCAAGCACGTGTTAGCGCGTGAAAAGAGCTTTCCAAACAGCTCTAGCGTGAACCGATGCGACGAATACAACTAGAACTACGCGCTTGCAAAGACAAGCTTGCGGAAATACCGCAAGACTTTTATAAACAAAAAACAGATAGAATTTTCAATAATAAATACAAAGTAAGTGCGATGGGAAACAGTAATCATTTACTTCTCGTTGGAAAAACATAATAATTGCTAAAATGGACTTTTGAATATTTTACTGGCTTCGAGCCGGTTTCGAAACTTTTCAAAAGTAGATCTAAGCCATAGCTAAAGAGTTATTTCAGCTAAGAACTTAAAATTTGGTGGTACCATCCGCCTGAACCACTTCAAAAGTGGTTTTGTTTCACTCTTTTTAATTGGAAAGTGGTCTGTCGGTCTATATTATGAGTGTTAGAAGAAGAGTTTAGCTATTTGAGACTTGAATATAAAAGCTACTTTCTCGGTATTCGGCATTCTTATAACAATCTCGACCCAACTGAACTAACTCCAGAGAACGGTTATGCAATAATTTGTAACTACTATTTTCGCTGTGGATTATTAACTCTGGAGTGGGGGCCCAATGTGCGGACGGCATTCACAAACGTTGAAGCACCTCTCTGTAGCAACAACAGCCAACAGATGCAACTGACAATGGGTTTTTTTTTCTAGAGGGGGGGGGGGGGGGGAGGATGATTTTATCACCGTTTTAAGCAGCGGCTCTTAACGGCTCTGTTGGTTTGCTGGCGCTTTCCCTCTCGCTTTTCCCCGCATTGCGTGCGCACAGTTTTGGAGTCACTGTCATAGTGATGTTGCATGTAATTTTGGACCTCTGGCTTATTTTTGCACAATTTATGAGCTGCATCCACTGGGCATCTGGTCGGTGCATGTTATGTGTCCGCAACGCCCCCTTAGCACACCTTGGTCAGACTTTCATAACATCCTACGATTTGGGTGGCACAAAACACATGCAAATAAATAACAATCAGTAGCCGGACTGAGAGAGAGTGGGGGGGTGGGGGTTCGAAGGGTAATGCTACCATCAAGCACAGCTGCAGGCAGCCCACAGATCCAAAACAAAAAAACCTGACATGACAGCAGCAGGCCTAGGATCGAGATGGTTAACACCACCCGCTTAAGTAAATAAACGTACAAACGCTTCGATATCTAAGTTCAGACATTTGACCAAGAGAAGAGGCCTTAATTTTTGACGCTCAGCAAGGCCCACAAACACAAACTGCAAAATAGTTGGCAAGTGAAAGTTCAGACTGAAGACTACTACCTACTACCCCCACATCTTCTTTGCCTTGTCCACGGCTCACTAACCTGGTGATTTATATTAACTAAAAAAAACCGGCCTGCCAACCGACGCTGCCAAAGAGATGCAGAAATTGGCCAAAATGAGTGACGGCTCTGAGAGGTGGAGGTGGGGCGTTGTGCATGCGTTGGCCACATAATGAAAATGTTGGAAAATTTACATAAATGTTGTTGCTGTTGTTGTTGCAGTTGCATTTGAAGTTTTTGCTGATCAAGAAAATGCACTGGAAATTGCATAAAATTGAGCGAAAGTGATAGCGAAACACAAATCTGTACAGGAAATGCTACTGAAGCGTTTAGCAATTAGCAATGCTTGTCAAACTGCGAGGCCTAACGAATGTGAAGACTAACTTTAAACTAATGTAATGGGCATGCACATGATATCACAAAATTTCATAAGAAAAATGTTAAATTTATTGAAATTATATTAAGTCAGCCAGGAAACACTTCTGCATAACGAAAGGTTTTTGAAAGTATTTAAGCTTAAGTTCAAACCGAAAATACTGAATTTTATTTTACTGTGAGCCGAACCTCTTTTGGCTTAAAAGCTGAAACTGAACCTGCTTCGAGAGAGATAGAGCTGCTGCCTAGCGACTTCTTCTGTTTTCTGGTTGGTTTTAAGCAACTAAGTCTTTAAATCGGCAGGAAAGTTTATAAAAAAACCCAGAAAAACTTTCAAATACTACCTTTTAACTCCAAAAAGGCTCTTTTTTAAGATCCTCGACTCCAAAGCTTATTAATTGATTCACAAAGGCAAGAGCTTGACATAAGCATTTGGTAATATTTTTCATCGACCACAAATTGCAGTTTACCTAAAAAATAGTTAATTATATTTGGGATATTCAAAATTACTTCCTTCCCAATTCCGAAACGATTTGTGTCGTTTTTAAGTCAAAATATATCACTAATTAAACTTATTGTTTAAGCTTAAGAAATACCAAAAACTGGAAATATGAGGGCACAAAAATGTAAAACTTGGGTCTTTCCTGCAAAAAATGATGAACTAAACTTATATTTGCTTGCTAAGTGGTTCCAGCTAAGAGCTGCATGATCCTTGAATTGATACAAAGTGTGTTTATATACAATGACACTTGTCTGATATTGCAGATAAGTTTCCCACACAGAAAAAGGATCACGATATTTAATAGTATAATCTTTTTATAGTATTTTATAGTATAATATGGGTATTTTTAGTATCAAATCTGCCTTCATTTGAAAAAATATCAAGATGATATAATAGAGTTTATATATTTAGGACTACATAGTATTATTTTTATATAAAAATAGTTATATTACAGGGTGAAATATTGAAGATGAAGGGTGCATATAAGATATGAGACCAGTGTAATGCTCAGTTTGAGAAACATAATAATAATATATTTGAAGATGCATGTGAAGTGGACTATTTGAGTGTTTGAAAGACACAGTATACTGAGGTATCTTTCATCCAATTCAAATGAGATCTCAACAAGTGAAAAGACCAGGGATCTTAACAGTTATAACTTATAAAATTTATAAATAAAAGTTATAAATTTTAATTGCAAAATAAAAATTGTGATAAAACCATTATTTTGAAATAATACTTAAAATAATTTGAATTTTAAAATATTACTACTACTAATATAATATATAGATGTCCGATTTTGACCAAACTTTGCAGAATCACAAAGAAGCATAAAAAAAACTAGTCAATACCGAGTTTGGAGACTTTTGCATTGAAAACAAAAAAGTTTTCCTCACTAAAACTAGTTTTTCGAACGATCGTTCCTATGTCATCCGATCCGGCCGGTTTCGACAAATGTGCAGCATATTTGTACCAGATGACTTCGTGCAAAGTTTGGTGGCGATAGCTTTAAAACTGACGGAGGAGATAGCATAGAAACAGACGGACAGACGGACAAGGCTATATATACTTTATGTGGTCGGAAATGCTTCCTTCATTGCGTTACAAACATCTGGACAATTCCAATATACCATCTGCAAGGGTATAAAAGAGCAGTGTTCGTAAAAAAGTGAATGGAGTCTACAGTTTTACAGTTACAGCTTACAGTTTTCGGAACTTTCTCAACAATCTACAATTAAGGCGAAGAGATGATGATTGGTTTGCACAGCATAAAGGTCTAAGGCGTCGATCTAACATCAAAACCATTTGTTAACCACTTCCTTCTTGCGAGCTAGCAATTTTAAAAACTGACCTTTATTTAGATGATTATTTCCTTAAAAAAAACTGACAAATTTTTTTTTAAATCAAAGTTCTTTTAACCAAATTTGACTCTAAGAATAAGAAGATTGAGTTTATCTCGTCGTTATTTTTCTGTAGTATTTTCAAGACGTGAAAAGTTCCATTCGCTTTTGTTAAGGGGGAGAAACGCTCAAAGAATGCTTCTTTGAGAACGTTTTTTAGCATGGGTAATTGATTTTCGTTTCACCGCTCTTTTTTCTTGGTCTTGAGTTTTATCATACTTTAACAAGTTTCATAAAAAAAAAAACAGAAAGAAAGTCGGTCAAGCCCGACTATAACATACTCTGTACCAAGAAAATCTTTCATTTGATCATAACTCGAAAACCGTTCATCCGATCTTCTTCATTCCTTTGGCGGATCAATAAGTTATCCTAATAACTAAATATGTCTAGAAGGAACAAGCCATCTATCTTCAAAACTGTGGGAGATATGACGTTTTTTCTAAATTGCGGGGGCGGGAGGGGGCGTGGCCAAAATCGAAAATAAACTTGATCTGCCTGCAGACATTAGAAGCATATGTCCCATACATGTCAAACCTCTATCTCTTACCATCTCTGAGATCTGTGCGTTCATACGGACAGACAGACGGACAGACGGACATGGCTATATCGACTCGGCTGTTGATGCTGATCAAGAATATATATCCTTTATGGGGTCGGAGATGCTTCCTTCTGGATGTTACATACTTTTGCACAAACTTATAATACTCTATGTACCTACGGTACAGAGTATAAAAAACAGAAAGAAAGTCGGTCAAGCCAGACTATAATATACTCTGTACCAACGAAATTATACGCTGAGCATAAATTTTGATGCAGCTGAAAGCAGCGCTAATACTGCCGTCTTTTGATCATAACTCGAAAGTCGTTCATCCGATCTTTACCATTCCTTTGGCCAATCGATAAGTAATTTTAATTACCAAAAATATGTCTAGAAGGTACGAACCATCTATCTTTCAAACTGTGGGAGATATGACGTTTTATCTAAATTGTGGGGGCGTGGCCAAAATTGGAAATAAACTTGATACCACCTCTTACCATCTCTGACATCTGTGCGTTTATACGGACAGACAGACGGAAAGACGGACATGACACGGCTGTTGATGCTGATCAAGAAAATATATACTTTATAGGGTCGGAGATGATTTCTTTTGGATGTTACATACTTTTGCACAAACTTAGAATACTCTTTGTACCTACGGTACAGAGTATAAAAATCTATAATGATTTTTATTTACAAATTCGCAATACTTTTCAGTAGTTTTTGTACAAAATAGATTGGACAACTCAAAAAAAATTAAGCTTAAGTTGAAGTTCATACCCAACTTTCCCAAAACCTGTTGCATCCATGCACTTCTTTTTCCAAATCCAACTCCCAATTCAATTAGCCACAGCAGTGCTGCTCGAACTGCATTCAGTTAATGATAAATTTATGCAAAACTGTGAAACCAAAAGCGGAATTAAATCATAAATTTATGCTGCAGCTTGAAGCTGTAAACTGTCACGTCGTCAGGCGACGCCAAACATATTCCCATTGCTCGCTCCTCCCCAGCACTTACACGAATTACGCGAACTGAGCAACTTGTAATTCATATTCAGCCAGGTACCATGGATTGTGTGGTACGTCAACAAATCCTTAGGGATATCCTCGACTGGTTGAAATTTTTATTTTTAGCTCCTCAAGGTTGTACTCTGGGCTCAAGTTTTGTCGCCAAGTGCTTTGTTTGCGGTGGCTGCTTAAACTTTTTGGCCAACCAGATCTCAAGTGAGAAGTCAAGAACCTGCAAAAACAGAACGGTACAGTTTGGAATGCCAAGCATGTCAAACTAAAGAAGTAGAAGGTAGAATTTAAAAATTTAAAGGGTTTTTGCCAAAACTTCACTTTAAATGGCATCGAATATGCAAAGTGACTGATTTGGAAACTGAAATTAAAGGTAAGGTGAACAGCTTACACGACCAATGATGCTTTGACGGCTTAGGCCACACCGCTTGCCAAACTGTTTGAGTACTTAAACTAGGTAAATGTGAAGACAATGAAAATATTTAAGCCCATGTTGTGGCAGGCAGTAGGGAAAGTGGTCAGGCTCTGAAAAACTGTATTCTTACAGATTTCTCAATTTTCTTATATTTGTTATTCAAATTTGTATTAGAAGAGTCACATTCAAAAACTTACATTAAAATCCTGTCAAACTGTTCTTGTTTTACACGTTTTCACTCAGTAGGAATTACTGATAATTACATTTAATGATGTGTTTTCGCCTAAAAGTGAGTCAGAGCATAATTTACAGATGGATTTTAAAAGCTTGTCAAACTGTTTTTGGCAGTCTTTACACTTTGCACATTGGGACAGTATGAAAAACTGACCTTCAGAGCTTTATAAAGTCGTTGTCCTTGGCTAAAGACTTATCAAAATCTTTACTCTTTGGTTTTCGAGTGCTCCGATTTCATTTATGGCATTTCTTTTTCGATCATTGCGGAGCTTAGACGATGAAGTAAACTAATGGACCATAAAATTAAACAAAAAAAGATTAGAAAATAACAACATAAATATTGTGAATCAAGATAGTTGATATAATAAACAAATTTTACCCTGACTTTTCTTAAAATTTAATGAAAAACAAAAAATCATACAACTTTGGTTTTGGTTTTTCGTGATCGTTATTCAGCTAAGATTACAAAGAGTCAAGTTTGGTTTCGTTAGGTTTATAAATGTGGCTGCAGTACCAAGACCTAGACCAGCACCTTTCTTCATTCGGACAGACTGGAACAGATTATAAAATGATCATGACAAATGCCCTTTAATGTATGCTATGCTTACGTATATTAATCTTGCATTGCTATATTCACCACTATTTTCCGTAATATGTTGTTCGTCTAAGCATTAGCTTTGACATTTTCGGGCACTCTGACCCATGTGCTTTGTTTGGAACCTAGTTACAGGAAATGTGAGCCAAGGAAAGATCAAAGCTCAAGAGATAAACATTTCAGGTTTCATATCATTTACTTAGGGCCGATTTCACATCTTCTACTTATTTTTATAAAACTCTTATACAAATAAAACAATAAATCAAATTTTCTAAAATTATTCTAAATGTTCGAAAATATTCGTTTTCCCTTCCGTGCTCGAATGGTCAACACTAACAGCTATTTTTTATTTTTATTTTAATACTCAGTTAATAATAATTAATAAAGAGTTTAATTTTTTGACTCGGAGAATACTAGTTATTCAAGAGTTTTATATTATTACTCACAAAATAACTGTTTTTGAAAGAGTTTTATAATAAATGTCATTCAATAACAGTTTTTTCAATACTTTTATTAATAAGTCAGGTGATAATAATTAATAAAGACTTTTATTTTAAAACTCGGAGAATAAGTCATCGAAAGACTTTTATTATAAAATTCAGTAAATAAAACTCAGTCGGAGGATTTAATTTTAGAATTACAGATTATTATATTTAGCTCATCCGAGCTATAAACCGGCCGTCGCTGAGGCCCTAGGAATTGGGTTTAATTTCCCCCCGTTGTTCACATGTACTACCGCTCTAGGGTCTATGCCATCTCTTTTGCTCTCATAAGTATATTTTTTTTTACGTATTGGAGACAATTACTCCTGTACAAGCTTTGCTGGTGTAAGCTCGCAGCAAATCTTTGATATCGGCAACAAGAACTCGCTGCAAGAGCTCCAAGTCAACGGAAGTAGTACTAGGTAATACATGAGCTCGCAAATATTCGCATCCAATGCACGAGTGTTTTAGCATTTTTCTTTTGTGCATGGTGCTGGCTGCAGATCTCTGGTACAAAGTATAGTTAAAATAAAATGCATAAGGACATCAACTGACTTTTTAATATAAGTATTGAAAAATCTCCCATTTAATGACATTTATTATAAAACTTTTTTAAAAACAGCTATTTTGGGAGTAGTATATAAAACTCTTGAATAATTAGAAGTCTTCGAGTCAAAAAATAAAACTTTTAAATAATTATTATTTACTGAGAAAAAAAAAAATATAAATCCTCAAAAATTGTATTCTTAGGAGTAATAAAATAAAAATCTTTAATAAACCATTAAGTATGTAATTTTATAATAAAATATATAAGACTAAACAGAAACACATTCTTACAGTTGATAATTGAATGCTTCGATTAGATGTTGTATAATACCTGTACTAGTTTTTACTTCATGTTCTTAAACTATATGAGTATTTTCACCAATTCCCATCTGTAACAAAAAAAAAAAAACTTTGTAAAAATCCGAACAGTTTGAGATTAGTTGACCCTCAAACTGTTTTAATGTCTTTATTTGATGTATAAAATATCAAATATGAACTATTTCTTTGGAATTTGGAATGGTCTTTTGGAGACCGGTTTATAAAAGCGGTTGGGCTCATCAACAGCGGCGGATGACTACAACTCTGAGGCATCTGGCCTATGCAGACGATATTAGTATGTCATTTGGCAAATAGGCTTAGCGACCTGGCGAACTCTCTAGCCGACATGGAAAACCCAGCTAAATCAGCAGCTCTTTAAGTCAACACCACAAAAACAAAAGCGCTCTGCATCCGCCCTGGACCATGCCAATCTTTGGTTTTGAATGAGCAGCCAATTTAGCAAGTTTTGTTGATGTGGACGGAGGGACTGAACTGGATGTTAATTTGCGCTTTCAAAAAGTAGAAAGATGCTTTTGGGATGCTGTCAGCTATTTCGCAATGCTCAACTTATCCTCATTGATGAAAATCAGGCTCCAAGGCTGACTGTCTTCCTATACGGTTCTTCCACCAGAAAAATGACCAAGTCCATAGTGTCAAGACTCTAAACTTTTGTAAACCAATGTCAGCGATTCATGTTCTGCAAATTCTGTTCTGACAAAGTACGGGATTCCGAGCGAGATTATGAAGAGCGTCCACTTAGAAACATGGAGGAGAACTGTTGGTAGAGAAGCGGTTAGCAACGGGGAAAACTAGGAAGATCTAAAAGCGACGGACTGTTGTCGCACACGGCCCTGGAACTAGAATAGAAAAATCACACAAATTTAGACGAGGCTTAAAAAAACATACCATATACATATAAAAAAAAACATGGTCAAAACTTTTTCACAGTTTGACATTAAATGCTTGCAAAACTTTAATTTTTTTCATTTCTATTAAAACATTAACTTTTTATTTTCTATAATTTGAATAAAACTTTTCACTTCAGTTGGTCTTTAACGTCAGGAATGTTCCACTACGTCACATCACATGAACTATATAAAATAATAAAAGCAAAATGTTTGATAAGTCCTGACTAAAGGATAATCGTTTCATTTGCTTTTGGTAAAAATCACGTGTCTGCAAGGTAGTGGCCAATCCCCAAATCGTTTGTTTAAGGCTTAATTTACACAATTATGTTGCATTTATTTATGTTCTTGGATTTGAAAATGTATATTATCGTAATGTGTGTGCAATTTGTAACTGATATGTTTGGCCATTTGAAAATCATTTTTTTCACCCTGATTCGTAAACTGTTTAAGCTTCTTTTTCAAGTCCCTTTCCCTTGGCTCAAATCAGTCACTTTCTCAGCACTCATATTCTATGTTGTTTTTGCCAAATGATACCGCAAATCCGTCACACAAATCCCTTGCACAAATACCAATAAGCGAGGACGTAGCCACTTTTGATTTCAAGGAAGAGAAATGTAAATGCTGATAGTTTGCTGCCAGTTCCTCCTGCTACTTGTCCCGCCATCTCTTTTGGAGGAGGGGGCGTCGCTTAATAACATGCAAATGATGTGAAAATGCATAGAAAAATGTGCAATGCTAGAGGAAAAGCAAAATGCCACTTCCATTTTTTTCTACAAACGTTGCAAATTTTCGTATCTATCTCTCTCCCTGTCGGACACTTTCAATATTTGTTTTTTTTTTTTGTATATTTTATATGGTAAATGTTCGTATTCTTAAAGGCGTTTGACTGCCTTCTATCTGATTATGCAGCAAATGATTGGAGTGGAGGTGGCGGCGGGTCAGGTGAACATTTTGGTATACAAATCAGGTGCTTTTTTTGGTACTTTATTTTCACAATTTAAATGGAAAGAGCTGGATACTTAAGAATTTTGAATCAATTGGAAAAAAAATATAGAAAAAATACAGAAATATCAGAAACAAATAAAAAATTTCAAGTGGAAAGCAACCACTAATTAAATTAATGCATTTTTTTTTTAGAAAGAAGAAAAAAAAAATATCCACTTTCTACAAATTGATAACTTTTTTAGTTATACCGATTACCTATAAAAAATTTCGGTAGATTTCTTGAAAAGAGAACCAAGACTGACTGAAAACTAAGAAATGACTTTGACTTTGATCATGGGCGAATCGGAATATCAATAGTTCTATTAACTTTTCGTACAGCAAAGCGGTTCCCGTTCATCGTAGCATATTTGGGACTTCTGGGTCTAAAGCCTTGCTTCATCAAACTTTAAGCTTAGTTTCCAATTCTTGTAGTATATTGCAGCTTCTGGGTCAAGAGCCTCGCTTTACCATACTTTGATGTAAGTTTCTTTGAATAATCTTTGTTTTCAACATTTCATTTCTAACCATTCTCTGTGATTATTATGTTTTTTTTATAATTTTATATGACTACAAACTTCTCTATTTAATGAGAATATTTTTTTTTTTTATTTTTCAAGATTTTTTCAATATAATTATATTTAAGAAATTGAAATTTAATTTAAATTTCATCAAAAGCTAAACTTTAAAATATATTTTTGTTTGCTCAAAAAGATTCTGAACTGCTTCCGTTTGTTCTTATTTTCAATATACACTCGCAGAATTCGTTTTACACAACTTTTTTATTATTAAATTCAAGAAAATTCGAAGGTTAATGCTAATAAACAGAATTATTTTTTATTGAAACGGAATAATTTTGCAAAATTTATTTATAGAAAAGAATTCAGATTTCGGTTTTTTTTTATTTTTTGGTAAAAAAGGGTTCTTTAGAAATTAGAATAAATTTTGAAAAATAGAAACAAAAAATTTTTAAAAATTTTGTGAAATATTTGAAAAATTTTATGAAATTTTTTGGAAATAGGTGAAAAAACTTATTCAAAAAAATCATTAGAAAAATGTTATTTCCTTTCAAATTTGAAAAAAATGCTTGATCAACTGAAAGCAAAGCTAATCAAAAATTTGGAAATTTAAAAAAAAAAAATTGAAAATTTTGGAAAAAATTCAAAACATAAGCTGTTAAAAAAAACTTTAATTTTGGTTTTGGGCCAACAACAACTTTCAATATTCTGAGCTTATACAAATTTTCCAAGCTTTTCGAAAAAGTTGAGTTTATAAACAAAGGAAAAATCAACACTTAACATTTAAAAATTGTTAAACTATCAAAATTAAAAAAATTTATGTTTCAAGCCCAATTCTTTTGAGAAAAAATAAGCTTTATTATTGAAAAAGCTTCAAAAAAAAAGTGTATTTCAAAAATAAGGTGGTTTCTGTTTAGAAATGTTTAAGAATTCAAAAAAAAAGTGAAATTTTAAAGTTTTGCAAAAATTCTGAAAAATGCACTTTAATCCAAAGTCTTTAGTCTTGGTTAGTTTCACTTTTAAATATCACTCAGCACAGCTATCCTTTATGGAAATCACTCCGATTCGTACCACTCACTGACGACTTTGTCACGTTACTAAACTGTTGGCCCTCAATTGCAGACTGACCACAGGCCGAAGGAAGCTTCCCCGACTGTAGCTTTGACGCCACATAAATGCAGTTTCTACATATGTACCGACAAATATAAAATCCCAGACTTGATCGTACTGTACATAAAATGTAATTAAATATGTGCCAAACGCAAAAAGAAAAACAACAAAAAAAAAATAAGACATCATTGAATTGCAAGTCCAAGTGGAAGCAAATGTTCTTTGGCTGCGGCTTTTGGATGCGCTCATCAATTCGCTGACAGGGCCATAAAAGCAAGAAGATTAACCCATTGAGGTGTTGCGTTTTGCTTAGAGCTAACTTGGAATGAATTTGGCACATCTGAATTTGGCTTTCTTTTTTAGGCATTGCCTAGACTGATAGGTTTATGCTTTCACAATGGTGTTCTGTTTCATCCTTCTATTTTCTCTTGTTTTTTTGAGCATTTCCCTGTCTTCCTTTGCCTTTTACTCGCAGTTATCTTGGCATGACATTTCTGAATTCGGTGCCTTTCCTTTTTTTATACCTTTCTTGCCATTTTTTCATCTCTACTTTTTCTTTACTTTTTTGCTTGTATACATAGAACAAAAAGGAGAGTTGTTGTAGACCAAAGGCAGCAAAATTCGACATTTTTAGTATATAAAAGGGCTGGTGTTGATTATAGATTCTGTTTTCTGGAATAGTCAATCACTTCTAGATGTATGTATAATATTTTCGTTTAGGGACAAGCTGAGCGTCTGGTAATCTCTTGGCCTGTGTGCTTATAATCTTCGCACAAGAGAAAGGAACCTACAGTTTCACGACGAATGAGAACTGCAAAGTTTGATACGCTTTTTAATGACTATTTACTTTACAGCTAGGCGAAGATGACCGGCTGTGCAAAAGGTTTTAAAGAAAAACTTTTTCATTAAAGCGTGATCGATCCCACGACAAATCTCATATCAGGCTCTTACATTACTTAAAAAGTCTTAATTCTTTTTTTTGTAAGTTCCTTGCTTTATTATTCCATTCGACATAGTCTAATCCTTAAATTTAGTAGGTTTTTTCCTGAAGGGCTTATCTCGTTCTTTCTAGGCTTTAAATCATTTTCCTTATTTTTGAGTCCCTCTTTCTTATTTAATATCCAGAAATTTAAAATATTTCCTTATAATTGCTTAATGCTTGCGCTTTTTCCTAGTCATCTTTCGTTAGATTCGTAATTTTTCTAACATTCCTTTGCCTTTTTTGACTTTTCTATAGCTGTAAAAGATAAGCCTGAACCCAAGATTTCAGTTCGGTACAACAAATCTGATACATTTTAAAAGCTGACCTAATGCCTAGCTATTACACTTGGCTCTCGCTTAACACGGACTCTTTTAGCACGAACTCGGTCTTACACGGTTACAAATTTGCTCCCTTTCCCCTTTTAACACTCTTAAAACCTCGTTCTTACACGATTGCAAAATATCGATATTTTTTTTTTTTGCTGTCAATTGATGCGTTAGTCTCTTTGTGCTTGTATCAAACGCATGGGGTGCTTGTAGAAAAAGGGGAATCCCACATTTGAGCTGTCAGATGTAAGAGTGTTTTAGTATGTGAAAAAAACTTAAGCCTTACAGACGCGTAAATAAAAAATCAATCAGCTTGTTTAAATCAAAAAGTGAATAAATAAAATATGTAAATTTCAGCTTATACAATGGCAGAAAGAAAGAACAGAGCTTCTTTAAAACGAAAAGTAATTTCTATAGAATTTGTTTCTATTCTAATCTAAGCCGCTTAGACAATGGGCAAACTGCCACGGAAATTGCAAGAAGCCTTGACTGGAGCACGCGCACTTATTTTGGAGAACATGGAAAGAGCACTTAGCATTTGGATTGACGATAGCTACGAAAAAAAGATCCCTTTAAGCCAGCGGATCATTCAAGAAAAAGCACTCATTATTTTTGAACTGCTCAAGCAAAATGGAGAGCCCTCTTCTAGCATAGATTTCGTTGCTAGTAATGGATGGTTCGAAAAATTTAAAAAACGGTTCTCCATTCATAGCATCAAATTTAAAGGCGAAGCGGCATCGTCCGATGATGGAGCTGCTGCCACATACCCAGAAGAAATTCAGGGGTTCATTGAAAAAGAGGAATTCTTGCCTGACCAAGTTTTCAATGCTACTGGAAATTGGAAAAAAATGCCAAATCGAACTTTTTTATCTAAGAATGAAAAAGTAGCTCCCGGCTTTAAGGCACAAAAAGTTTTACACTTTTGCTGTGTAGTAATGCATTAGGCGACTTTCAAGTAAAGTCAATGATTGTTTATAAGTCTTTGAGTCCCCGTGCGTTTAAAGGGATAGACAAGAGCAAATTACCCGTGTATTGGAAAGCAAATTCCAAAGCTAAAACGTAAAACGTTTAAAACGTATACATAGTAACATTTGGTTAATTTTGAACAAATAAATGAAATTTTAATAAATACAGACCAAATTTGAACAATAAAAAAAATTTTTGTTGCCAATTTTGAATTTCAAGAACGTAACCCCCTATTTTGTACGGAATCCATGTTTCGCTTAACACGATTTCGCTTAACACGAGGTTTTCTAGGAACGTAACCCCCGTGTTAAGCGAGGGCCAAGTGTATTTTCTTTTATTAAATCATTTCTGAAAACACGAAAATCATTTAGGAACATTATCAAACATTCAATACACTGGACAAAGTCGAATGTTATTGCTTCTTTTTAACATTTCCTAAGCAAATCAAACCTTAGACATAGGTTTAGTAAAAAAAGTGTAAGCACTTTTGTCGTTAACATTGGTGAGTATCTTATTCTGACTAGCTGACTATACAGGTAAATTAAACTATCCGCAATTAAATAAATGTAATTTTATTACTGGGTGGACAAGGAAAAATTGAAATTATGTGGAATGGAGTGAAGTTGTCCGAGTCTATGCAAAAATTATTCTTTATTTGCGCAATGAAGGTAAAGGAGTTCGCAAATAGCCAATATTGCTGAAATGAAAGACCACCGTTCAAAAATTTTCAAAAACCCGGAGCATACCAAAACAGAATAAGAACCTTATCTGAACGAACGAACGCACTTGGCTGTAAAAAAGGATCAACTTTCTCTTAAGATCACCCCCAATCGCTCATATCCAATGAAAGAATTAGATCTGAAAATATGGTGCGCAAATCTATGCTTCTACCATCAAATCGTTCGTCTGCTGTTTGCAGAAAAATTCAAGTTTTGGAGAAGTTAATGGGAAAAAAATGTTCAGTGACAAAGAATAATCAACTTGGATGCTCCAGACTTAAAATGTTACTCTTGCTAGATTTACGCCGCGAAGGCAAGTCTTGCTAAGCGCAAAATTTCGGGATATACCGCTTACAATTTAAGCTGCATTTGGACACAGCGGAAGATCACCAGTATATTTCGTATCATCTCTAATAAACTCTCAGATGTATATAAGTCTTATGAACGAAGTATGAATCAGGGATGCATTCCGAACCTTACTTATAATCGCCAAATAACCCGCAAGTTAGGAAATCGAATAAGAAAACTTAACTATCCTTCAATCATTCTACATTGTAGAGTTTGTCTTATGGCATTTTTAAGGACACCAATCTGTTGGTTAAAATTTCGGAGCCAGTGTTTCAGCATCACTTGATTTGGTATATCTTTTGCTATTACCATCCCTTTTTTGATTGCTCATGAATTATTTCCTTTTAATCTGCAAAATTAATTAAATGGATACTGAACATTCTTCATTTATATTTGAAGTGTAAAATAAAATACACAAAATTCAGAAATATGGGGAATGAATTTTAATCATGGAATTCAATAATCTGCAAGCGTTGTACGTTTGTAAGTCGATTCGTGGTTAAAATATAGACCAAACTGAACATGTTTGACAGTAATAGGTGACTCGTAAACAGCTGAGCTGCCAAAAAACAGTGTTGCGAAAAAGGAAGTTGCTGAACAAAATCACCCTTAAAATAACATCGATTAGTAATTACTACCTTGATTACTAACAATGAACCAATGGCTTCATTCAAAAGCCATATTATAAACCAAACCGGGGGCTTGCAAGCTCCAAAAGCTACTAAACCTTTCCTGCCTTATTAAAACAAAACAAAATTCGAATTTATTCAATTATACCAGTAATTATTTCAAAGGAAGGCAATTTAGGGGCACTTCTTTTCGCAGAAAGGATTTGTAATCAAAATAAGTTCACTTCTTTTCAATAAATATTTTATTTATTTTTAAGAATAAAATTTTGAAATGAAAATCCCATTTAATTTGTGAAAAAGTGTAAGTATCAAGATGCATTTCAACTAAGTGCATATAAGAGATTAATCCCGAATCGAACGTAGGACGAAATTGTGCAGGTACTAACAAGTCGGTTTCAATGTTAAATATTTTTTATACCCTTACAGAGGGTTTACTGAAATTGTCCAGATGTTTCTAAGGCATAGAAGGAAGCATTTCCGACCATATAATGTATATATATTCTTGATCAGCACGACGAGCTGAGTCGATAGAGTCAATGTCCGTCTGTCCGTCTGTTTCTATGCTATCTCCTCCGTCAGTTTTAAAGCTATCGCCACCAAACTTTGCACGAAGTCTTCTGGTCCAAATACGCTGCACATTTATCGGAACCGGCCGGATCGGATGACTATAACATATAGCTGCGATATAGGAACAATCGGTCGAAAAAATTGTTCTAGTGAGAAAAGTTTTTTTGTTTTTAATGCAAACGTCTCCAAACTCCGTATTTACCAGTTTTAATGCTTTTCCATGTCATACAAAAGTAGAGTCAGAAAAGTAGTCTTATTGAGAAAAAGTGTTTTTTTGGCGGATAAGTCCTTAAAATAAGTTAAAGAACGTGCTGCAAGGGTATACAAACTTCGGACGAGCCGAAGTTAACTTTCCTCTATTTTTTGCATATTATATATCTCTCTCTATATTCATTGGAATAGTATAAGGTTGTCCAAAAAGTCTTTCCGCAAGCTTGTCTTTGCAAGCGCGTAGTTCTAGTTGTATTCGTCGCATCGGTTCACGCTAGAGCTTTTTGGCAAGCTCTTTTCACGCGCTAACACGTGTTTGATTTATTGTTGTTTGTTTTTAGTCGTTCGTGAGTTATTGCGTCGCAAACATCGAGCAAAATAAAGAGAAAATACGGCATATTTTACAGTACTACTACAATAAAGGCAAAAATGCATCTCATGCTGCCAATAAAATTTGTGCAGTTTATGGACCCGATACAGTTTCCATTTCCACCGCACAACGATGGTTTCAACGTTTTCGTTCTGGTGCAGAGGTGATCGAAGATGCGCCACGGTCCGGAAGGCCTGTCGTCGAAAATTGCGGTAAAATCGCTGAATTGATCGAAAGAGACCGGCATAGTAGCAGCCGTAGCATCGGCCAAGAGCTGGGCATGAGTCATCAAATCGTTATAAACCATTTGAAGAAGCTTGGATTCAAAAAGAAGCTCGATGTATGGGTGCCACACGACTTGACGCAAAAAAAACATTTTGGCCCGTATGGATGCATGCGAATCGCTTCTGAATCGCAACAAAATCGACCCGTTTTTGAAGCGGATGGTGACTGGCGATGAAAAGTGGGACACTTACGACAACGTGAAGCGCAAACGGTCGTGGTCGAAAAGCGGTGAAGCTGCCCAGACGGTGGCCAAGCCTGGATTGACGGCCGAGAAGGTTCTTCTGTGTGTTTGGTGGGATTGGCAGGGAATCATCCACTATGAGCAGCTCCCCTATGGCCAAACGCTCAATTCGGACCTGTACTGCCAACAATTGGACCGCTTGAATGCAGCACTCATGCAGAAGAGGCCATCTTTGATCAACAGAGGCCGAATTGCCTTCCATCAGGACAACGCCAGGCCACACATATCTTTGGTGACGCGCCAGAAGCTCCGGGAGCTCGGATGGGAGGTTCTTTTGCATCCACCGTATAGTCCGGATCTCGCACCAAGTGATTACCACCTATTTCTGTCCATGGCGAACGAGCTTGGTAGTCGGAAGTTGGCCACAAGAGAGTACTGTGAAAATTGGCTCTCCGAGTTTTTTGACAATAGGGAAGCGAGCTTCCATAAGAGGGGCATTATGAAGTTGGCATCTCGTTGGGAACTCGTCATCGAACAAAACGGCGCATATTTGACTTAAATCGCATTATTATAACCAATTTTATAAACAATTGAAAATTCAATAAAAATACCGCAAGATTTTTTGGACAACCTTATATTTGGTAGCTTTATATCAATATTCTGATTTCCAACCCAATGTGACTAGTGCTTTATTTATAAGACAATTTATTGTACTAAACCGTACCATATTATAAACCAAACGGGTGGTTTAAAAGCTCCATAAACCACTGAACCGATCCAGTCATTAGTCCCGTTTGGTATTGATATAGTTTGTCGAAATAAGCAGCTCTTTGAGAACCGAAAAGCTAGCATGTAGTCCCAATTGATTATGATTTGGGTAGCTGGGCGCAAATTGGAAAATTTTCGGTGAGCTCAGAACGGCAATTATTGAAGAACGAACCAATATCGACTAGAAAACCCTAAAAAACTTGGTTCTTTAAAAGCATAACACGCTTGGCTGAAGCTATTTTGAAACGTTTGGGCAAAAGCTGTACTTACCTTACTAAAACAAAATAAAGGATATTTTATTCTAGTACAGCAGTAATAATATCTAAGGAGACCAATTTAAGGACACTTCTTTTCGTAGAAAGGATTAGTTATTCAAATCAGTTTCATTATAAAGATCAATGAATATTTTCTGTATTCTTAAGAATAAAGTTTTGAAATGAAAATTCCATATAAACTGTGAAAAAATGTGAGTATTCAATATTCATTTCGACCAAGTGCGCATCAGAGATTAATCCCGAATCAAACTTAGGTTCCGGTAAGTACCAAAATTAATGAATGAACATGTGCCGGCAAATGCCTAACAGGTCGGTTTTATTGTTAAATATGGTTTACCTGCTTTCGTATCTCAAGCTAAATTTAAGTACGAATTGAAATGAAATGCTTGACTTTGATTATCAAGTATTCTTTCCTGCTAAACATACAACATTGATGGATTTGTAATAATAGCTCGACTTTGCAGCCAACAATGGGTAAATCGTTTCCATTAAACATGCCAAGAAAATATCAAAAGTTATACTTTTTTTCTTTGCTTCTGTTGCAGTCGCACTTGCACTTCAATGAAATTCTAGCTCCCTATGTAAAACAGAACAGAAAAAAAATGCAATTCTAAGCAAATGCAAAATAAAGAAGAAACCAGACAGATTAGAGTTTGACAGTCACTGCCAGGCTATGCCATGGCAGCGTGTGAATTGGGCTTACATAAAGATAAGGTACAACAGTTGGGGGCCAAGGGACAAACGCACTTGCCCATGTACAGTTGCAAGTTTCCTGGAATTTTCTACATTTTACAGAGGCAACAGTTTTCTCATATAGCTTTCGCTTCCTGTCCGTTTGCTTGGTTGTTGCATAACCAAAAGGCTGTATAAAACATTTACAAAACTGAAATTAAATACTTTCAGGAATTTGCACATTCCACATTTCTTTAACATTTTCCCAGAATTTAGGCTTGCTTGCTTGGCTTTGTTAATGGAATGCGCACTGAGGAAGGCCGGCAGAATGTGGCCTGCTTTTGGGCTGTGCCCCCAGTTTCGAAATACACAGTCATTCTAAAGTCATTTAAATTTAATTTAAAATCAACATTTTCTTAATTAAACCCATTAAAAAGTATTTTCAATTCTATTTCTTGGTTTGAGTGGCCGTGACGGAGCTGGCTCCCACTGTGGTTGTTGTCTGCAATTTGATCACCTTTCCATCCTTGGGCATGGAGCCTAAATTAACCACACGACGCACTGCCGCACCACCTGGAGTGGCTGTGGGTATGACACTTGGGTTGCTTCCCGTTGACACTCGACTGGTGGCCAACATTTGAACGGGCACCTGCTTTAATCCGGTGGCCGATTTAAAATAGATATTCCGTATGGGCTTGCCGTCGGGTCCCGCCACGGTTGTGGTTGGATTGATCACCTGAAACTGGGGATAGGTTTTGGTGGTCACATGACGCAGTGTGCCACCGGGTGATGTTTTCAGCGGCTGCAGATTAACACTTTTGGCATCGAGCAGCAAAGGAGAGCCACCGGAGGCTGTAACAGTGGCGGGTGTCGTTGTGGTGGCCTGTTTGGGACTGCCTACAATGCGTATGGGTAGACGTGCATTGGTTACCACATTGCCCACGGGTTTCATTGTGTTTCGATTGAGATAGACCACTTTGGAGGTGGCGGTGGGTGAGGCACCACTTTGAGTGGTGGTGAAAAGCTGCTGAAGACTTTTGTTGAGTACAATTGGTTTGCCGGCTGGCGGATGAGTAGCTTCTTTGATGATCTTCTGGCTGATAATCAAGGGACTTTTGTTGCGGCCGGAAGCTGTAAGCAAGAACACAGTAGTAAGTTATGAAAGTAGGAAGATTAAGGCCAGGTACTCACCCGTCGTCTGTTGCTGTTGCTGCTGCTGTTGTTGTTGTTCAGCCTGATCGGCTATATTCCCTTCATTGTCTGCAAACACTATGGGCATATCTATGATGTTCGACAAATCCGGCACAGCACCTGAGCCTGCAGTGGTGGTCACCGACTTGGTCAACTGCAACATGGTCAAGCCACTGGAATTCTTGATGACCGTATACTTCTGTTGACCGGGCACAAACTGGCTGCTCTGGCCAACTGGAGCCTTCAGTGTTATAATCTGTTGTGTAGCAGACGAGGTGGCAGAGCCAGGACCAGTTTTTACTATGCTACCTATGTTGGCGGTGGCTCCCACGGCTGGTTTATTAAATCCATAGTTGATCAGCTTGTTCTGTCCGCCTGAGAGAGGCTTCAGCTGTACAAACTGGCTGGAGGGGATCATCTTGATTTTGGTTCCTGCCGCCAGGTTAACAGGCTGCGGACCTCCCTTGGGGGTGATCACCTTGCTAACAGGATTAAGCGATGTTGTTTCCTCATAGTCCAAAGTCTCATCTAGCATGGATTCAATGGATTGATTTAGTTCCTCATTACTTAAGGTTACATTAGGCTTTTCCTGTCGAACAGGAGCTACAACAGGTGCACCGTTAGTTTGGGGTAATGGACGTGTGCGTGGTCTTCCAACTAGGGGAAGGTGAAGGATGTTAGTGGTTTTAATGGGATGGGATGAGAAGGTGAAATAGGAAGTACCCTTTCGCTTGGCAGCAAATGGATCAATAAGACGCGGTGGCTTGGGTTTAGGCAGTTTGGGAACACGATCTTCTTGTTGATGGTTGAGGTGGAGAGGGATGAGGATGTGGTTAGAGTCTAAGTAAAGGCAGTAGGAACCAGAACGAGACCTGAAACTCACTTTGTGACACAATTTTGGTTTTCACCGTCAATCCCGTTTCGTCCAGACCATCGCCCTTACGTTTGCGTCCCAGTTGCTGACTTTTGTCTACCAAAACAAGGGCCTGTTGTGGCTTCTGCTGGCGCTGATAGGCTGTAGGCAGTAGAGAACTGGGTAAACGAGGTCCTGGCGGATTGCTCAATGTTTTATTCACAAAGTCAAAGATTTCGTCCTAAAATGGAAGCATAATTAAAGTAAAATTTCGGCAGGAATGGATTAGTATATCTAAACTCACCACCACCATGGCATCTACCATAGCCTGAGTAACGCCTTCAATGCGTCTTTTGCTTTTGGGCACTCGCAGGGAATCGTCGGCACTGCCCACCACTACCAGCGAGGATTCCGACTGCATTCTCTCCCTTAAGCTCTCCATCTCTTCCTGGCTGGTACGAGCTGAATTCTGTCCAATTACAAACAATATGGGCGCCTTAATGTCCAGCATGCGATCATCGGGTGAACCGCGTGGACCGCGTAATGTGTTAAAGGCAAACCCCAAGCAAACTGCACAGGCGACACTCTCCGACAGGGCCACCTGCAAGGCCAAAGCGGCGCCAGCATTGAAACCAACCAGGATAATGCCACGATTTGGATTTTCAGTGCGTAACTCGTGAATGCGCACTCGTGTTAGTGAAACTATGGTCTCGGCCACTTGATCCAGATTCTGATGAGCAATGCGGTCATCTGGGAAAAACGGAAAGTATTATAAAATCATCCACAAAAAGTGTATGCACATCACTTACTGGTGTTGGGCAGGGTTATTTGTACAATCTGGGTGATGCTGGCCAATGATTGATACCATTTCTGCATTCTCTCCGGCACCGGTCCACTGGTGGGCATTGTGGGCAAAGCCACCATTATGGCATTGTGTGCCAACTGACGGGCTTTGGGTAATATCTGCGGTTCCCATTTCTTCTTCATTACCGGTGCCAGCAGCTCCTGACAATTGCTGAGCGGACGACTGAACAACATTTTATCCGTCAGTGTGGGCAATTTGGTTTTCAATGTTTGCATAACATCCAAATAGGATGCCATGTACGAGGGTGGCAGATGGTCGATGAGTAGTGTGTGCAACCATTGTGTGGTCCTTGGATCCCAGGCCACACTGGCCAAGGCGCGTCGCATCCGAGAGGCTGATTTGTCCACTGTCACACGTCGATACACGGCCTCATGTTGTCGCTTATCATTGGCCAGACGAGCCAATTGATCCTTATCCAGTATTTCAGCTACCTGCTGAAATAATTTCAACTGCAAGGGCGACCAACCGAATCTGTGAAAAAAAATATATATCAAATTTTCCTTCAATATATTGACTGAACCTACTGATTAATCCTCTCCTGCCAATCCTGCTCATCGGGATTTGGATTCTTTACATATTTAGCTATGCGTGCGCACTCATTCATGGCCTCTTTGGCGGCTATTTCATCATAGGGCGGCACATGGGCCTGATGTGATTCCGCCGAATCCTCGTGATGTGGCGGGTATGTATGACACGATGGACACTGTGGCGGATGATGCACTAATATGGTGCGAGCAGGCGCCAGCCCACTGTTGTGTAACTCTTGGCTGGACCGTGACGGGGGATCACGCATATAGCTATGCTCCATTTTGTCAGCCAGAGATGACTCACTGGGCGCCGAGATGGTGCTGGACTGTGAAGAAAGCCACAAAGTGCAATGATTAGTACGAATCAAGTGTGAAGCAAATAGAATAGGATGCCATGCAGTTGGATGGGATGAGGGTTAATGGGTTAATTTTTTCAATAACTCTCATTACACTCTCAGTTGGTGTGGGCGTGACGGCCACTGCCACGGCCTTGGGCGGTGATGGCGAAGCATTCAGTTTGATAGTTCCCGCCATGGAGGCTGCACTTCCAATAGAACCTGCTTTGAACACAAGGGCGGAGGGCGAGGAGTTTGCAGTTGTTGTTGTGGCTGCTGCTATTGTTGTTTTTGTATGCGTGTGTGTTTGTGTGGAGCCCACTCGGTTGAGAAATTTGCTGGGACTATAGGTGATGATATTGGGTGTTTTGGGCTTTTGGCCACCGGCTCCCGTTTTGTTGTTCAACATTTTTAAGTTTGTTTTTTTTTTACTCGCTGTTCTCTTCTTCTTTCTCTTTTCCTTCTTCTTAGCAGGTAATCTTTCACCCCCCAAAAAGAGACCGATAGCTGACGCTGTGCCGTCCGTTTACAACTTGAGCTAGTTAACACTCTTGTACAATATTTAAACAATATAAATTGTGCAATACAGATACGGCGAAGTAAAATTGAGTCTGCAAAATCTTTGTTAAATATGGCGTGCCTCTGGCAGGGTTGCCACTTGGTCAAACTTTTACTTTTCGCTAGAGATGAGACATTATGTGATTTTGAGTCACAGCGACAAGAGTGACTGCTTCTTTCGTTAATATTGTAAAATATTCAAAATTCTCATTGATCATCTTGATTAGATACAAAATAAGTCCAAAAAAAATATATTATGAATAATATTCGTATTTTATATCAGGTTCAAAAATTGGGTAATGATTTTTGGGTGAATTTCAACTTTCTTACTTAAAATAACTCAATATCGCATCTTTAGATATCGAGAATATTATGCAAATTCGTTGTTATCCTTAAAAATACTAATCTAGTATTTTAGAATATTATTTAAAAGACTAAACAGATAAGTCAATGAGATATCGAACCTTGGATTTTCTGCATACAAGTCTTATTAATATTCATAAATACAAATTTTAAAAAAAATCTAAGAATGGTGTTTAATGTATTCGGAAATTGTTTTCTAAGGCTCGTTTCGGACTCACCACGTATCCGTTCTTAAGACAACTATTTCTGGAGGTATTTGAAGTAAGCAAGTAAAGTATGATCGTATTTACGAAGGTTTTGAATACCCTCAGTGTGGTTATTAATTTGAACCAATTCTTAAAATTATGGAAATTTTGATCAAATACCAAAAAAATTGTTAATTTTTTAATATAACTTTAAGGGAATTCTTATTTTTGGAGTATATTTTAGCCGACTCTCGGGTTAGATAATGTGTTCCGAGCCCACCTCTACAGATTCAACTAAACCAACTTGATAAACTGATGTAATATTTGGGCCTACTTCGATTAAATCCAATGATCTCGAAATTATTTTCGAATTAAAATGAATGATAGCGATTCTACCAATAAATTTAAAATTGCAATTCGAGAGAACCAACCCAGTTTTGCAGCCTTCATTATTAGACATTCGTTGCCTAAATCTGATCTTAAGATCCCGGCACAACAATTAGCTGTGGTCCCAAGAAAACAGTGACCCAGTCACAGCTACGGTCATCAGACTTCGCGCTGCCATCAAGTCTGGCAACGCCACAAACTGCATGCCTCAGAGCCAAAAATTTGGACAATGTTTCCCACCAAAAATGATGAGCTTGGTTGGATGGCTAGAGTTCCTAATTCTTATTTCGGTATAATTCTTCACTTACACTTTCACTGGGCGTCGGTGTGCTGGGCGGCGGCATTTCAACTTCGGCTTCAGTTTGTTGCTGCGGTTGCTGCTGCTTTTGATGCTGTTGCAGTTGCTGTCGCTGTTGTTGTTCCTCATCTTTGGCCACATTCTGGGCTATGTTACCGCCGCTCTGCACAAAGTTGTTAAAACACTCAAAGAACGAAGACATTCCCTTATTATTGTTATTATTATTGTTATAACAAGTTGTTCAAAGGCAATGAGACCGCTTCGTGGTGACTGCCACATAGTGTGACCAGATTTAGAATTAGTGGTGGAACTAGCGCGTTTAATAGACTGATAAAGTGTGGTCTTACTAATCCCAAAAATAGTCGAGCGTGGTCGCACTTATACCAAAATCCCTCAAATCTGGTCGCACTGTGCGGCATTCACAGCGAAGCACACCAAACCATGAATGAGCTGCAGCAGCTGGAGTACCTCTCGCTGGTGTCCAAAATCTGTACGGAACTGGACAATCACTTGGGCATCAATGACAAAGATCTGGCGGAATTCATCATTGACCTGGAGGCCAAGAATCGCAACTATGATACCTTCCGTCAGGCACTGCTGGAGAACGGAGCGGAGTTCCCTGACTCCTTGGTGCAAAATTTGCAGAGAATTATCAATCTCATGCGTCCCAGTCTTGGAGCTAAGCAGGAGGACACAAAAGCAGGGGGTGAGGGAAAAGGCGATCGCAAATCGCAACTGATTAAACTGTTTCCTGGCTTGGCTTTGCCCAATGACGCGCCCAGCAAAAAGGAGGAAAAGGCAAGTGCAAAGGGGGAGGAGCAGAAGGAGAAAAAGGCTAAGCCAGCTGAACTGAGTGATGTTGATGCAGCCATGTTGGAATTGGAGGCACTGGCGCCAGGCGATAGCCAAACGGAAGTCAAACAGAGCAGCTCCCGGGACCGGCACAAGCCCAAGGAACGCAGTCGTAGTCGGGAACGGGACCGAGAACGTCGCAGACGCAGCAGATCAAGAGGTGAACCACGCAGAAGCAAGTCCCGCGAACGAGAACGACGCAAACGCAGCCGATCTCATGATCGTTCTCGCGTTGAACGGCGCAGGAGAAGCAGTTCGCGCGAGAATCGCCGCAGAAGCAGATCCCGTGATAGAGATCGCGAACGGCGGCGTAGAAGCAGATCCCGTGAGGATCGCCATGGCGAGCGACGTCGGAGAAGCAGATCCCGAGGCGAACGCCGTGAAAAGATGCCTCCGCCTGCCGCTGTAATGGCTGATGACCCAGAGACGGGTAAAATCTATTCGGGCAAAGTGGCAAACATTGTGGACTTTGGTTGTTTTGTGCAACTTTTTGGACTACGTAAACGCTGGGAGGGATTGGTGCACATCTCCCAGCTGAGAGCAGAGGGACGAGTCACTGATGTCACCGAGGTGGTTAGCCGCAATCAAACGGTCAAGGTGAAGGTAATGTCCATTACGGGTCAAAAAGTTTCACTCTCCATGAAGGAAGTTGATCAGGATTCCGGACGTGACCTTAATCCACTCTCACACTCTCCTGAAGATGATGAGGCTTCGCTGCGAGACCGGAATCCCGATGGTCCCTTCAGCAGCAGCACTTCCATGTTGAATCTGCAGGGCAATAGTCTGGATAATGACGAGCACGAGTCCAGAAAACGGGTGACCAGAATATCCAGTCCCGAGAGATGGGAAATCAAACAAATGATAAGTTCCGGCGTCTTGGATCGCAGCGAGATGCCCGATTTCGATGAGGAGACTGGTCTGCTGCCCAAGGATGAAGATGACGAGGCGGATATTGAGATTGAAATTGTTGAGGAAGAACCACCCTTCCTCTCTGGACACGGCAGAGCTCTGCATGATCTTTCACCTGTGCGAATAGTTAAAAATCCCGATGGATCTTTGGCACAGGCGGCCATGATGCAGTCCGCTCTATCCAAGGAGCGTCGCGAACAGAAAATGCTACAAAGAGAACAGGAAATGGAGGCAGTACCCACTAATCTGAATAAAAACTGGATAGATCCTTTGCCCGAAGAGGATTCCGGACGACATCTGGCGGCAAATATGCGTGGCATGGGCTCTGCCCCGCAGGAAGTGCCCGAATGGAAGAAGCATGTCATCGGAGGCAAGAAATCCTCATTTGGCAAAAAAACCGACCTATCACTGTTGGAACAAAGGCAATCCCTGCCCATTTACAAGCTGAGGGAGGACCTCATCAAGGCGGTGACTGAAAATCAAATTCTAATCGTCATTGGAGAGACGGGCTCGGGTAAGACCACACAGATAACCCAGTATCTGGGAGAATGTGGATTTACGGCACGTGGCAAGATAGGCTGCACCCAGCCACGTCGTGTGGCCGCCATGTCGGTGGCCAAGCGTGTGGCCGAGGAATTCGGTTGCCGTTTGGGCCAAGAGGTGGGCTATACCATACGTTTTGAGGACTGTACCAGCCCGGAAACGGTCATCAAATACATGACAGACGGCATGTTGCTGCGTGAGTGTCTCATGGAGGCGGAGTTGAAGACCTACTCGGTTATTATGTTGGATGAGGCCCACGAGCGTACCATACACACCGATGTGTTGTTTGGTCTACTCAAAACCGCTGTACAGAAGCGTCCGGAACTCAAGTTGATAGTCACCTCCGCCACTTTGGATGCGGTGAAGTTTTCACAGTACTTCTTTGAGGCACCCATCTTTACCATACCGGGACGCACATTTCCGGTGGAGGTGCTGTACACCAAGGAGCCGGAGACGGACTATTTGGATGCATCCTTGATAACAGTCATGCAGATACATCTGCGTGAGCCACCCGGAGACATTCTACTCTTTCTCACCGGACAGGAGGAGATTGATACGGCCTGTGAAATACTCTACGAGCGCATGAAGAGCTTGGGTCCAGATGTGCCCGAACTGATTATTCTACCTGTCTACTCGGCTCTGCCCTCTGAGATGCAGACGCGCATTTTCGATCCGGCTCCTGCGGGCAGTCGTAAGGTAGTGATTGCCACGAATATAGCCGAAACCTCACTCACCATAGATGGCATCTTTTATGTGGTGGATCCCGGTTTTGTCAAGCAGAAGGTATACAATTCCAAGACTGGCATGGATTCACTGGTGGTCACACCCATCTCACAGGCGGCGGCGAAGCAACGTGCGGGTCGTGCCGGTCGCACGGGACCCGGCAAGTGCTATCGCCTCTACACGGAACGTGCCTATCGTGACGAAATGTTGCCCACTCCGGTGCCCGAAATACAACGCACCAATCTGGCCACCACTGTGCTGCAACTGAAGACCATGGGCATTAACGATTTGCTACATTTCGATTTCATGGATGCTCCGCCAGTTGAGTCTCTGGTAATGGCCCTGGAACAGCTGCATTCTCTGTCCGCTCTGGATGACGAGGGTTTGTTGACCCGTTTGGGCAGACGCATGGCGGAGTTTCCCTTGGAGCCCAATCTTTCCAAAATGCTCATCATGTCAGTGGCTTTGCAGTGTTCCGATGAGATACTGACCATTGTGTCCATGCTGAGTGTGCAGAATGTGTTCTACAGACCCAAGGATAAGCAGGCTTTGGCGGATCAGAAGAAGGCCAAATTCAATCAGGCTGAAGGTGAGTTGCTCTTATGGTTTACCCTTGATTCTCTTGTTAATATATTTTATCCCTGCCAGGCGATCATCTTACCTTGCTGGCCGTCTACAACAGCTGGAAGAACAACAAATTCTCCAATGCCTGGTGCTATGAGAATTTCGTACAGATCCGCACACTCAAACGTTCCCAGGATGTGAGGAAACAGCTGCTGGGCATTATGGATCGTCATAAGCTGGATGTGGTGTCGGCGGGAAAGAATTCGGTGCGCATACAGAAGGCCGTTTGTTCGGGTTTCTTTAGGAATGCTGCCAAAAAGGATCCCCAGGAGGGTTATCGCACTCTGGTGGACTCCCAGGTGGTGTACATACATCCGTCGTCGGCGCTGTTCAATCGCCAGCCCGAATGGGTTATCTATCACGAGCTGGTGCAGACTACCAAGGAGTATATGCGTGAGGTGACCACCATAGATCCCAAATGGTTGGTGGAATTTGCACCCTCCTTCTTCCGCTTCTCGGACCCCACCAAACTGAGCAAGTTCAAGAAGAACCAACGATTGGAGCCACTGTACAACAAATATGAAGAGCCCAATGCCTGGCGAATTTCAAGAGTGCGCCGCAGACGCAATTAATTCCTGAACAGAAACGACACCTGACAAATTGTGGAAATTAATCTTTAGTTTAAGTTTAAATAAAATTTAAGTTCAAAACAAAATTCTTAATAGCCTTTGCGTCCACGAAAACGTTGCCGGTTGTCCAGCTGTGGAGAAAGTTCAAAGTTTAGAGCCAAAGTCAAGTGTTGGTTGGGTTCTCTTACCAGTGAGCGCTTGCATTCGTAGAAAGTGTTGCGCAGGATCTGACATTCGGGCGGCACACTGTTATCCTGCAGGCATTGACGCGGTGTCTTTTTATCCAGACGACAGCACTCACTCTCCAGCAGGCACATTTTCAGGTCCGCACGTACTCCTGCACAGGCTGTCTCGTCCGCCAGCTTTTCATTACCCTCGTAGCGCATCATTTTGTTACCAAATAACTTAGAAGCGGCCAAGCAGCAGCTGTTCGGTTTGCCTGATATTATACAGAGTTGCCAGACTGGCAATTAAACTGAAGTAAATTAGGCGATCCGGTCCGACAGTTGAATACCCTGTAGCTTGATTAAATTATATAACGTAATTTTATGTTTATGTTAATTTTTGTGGATTAGATTACTCTTGACTCTTGGGCAAAGAGATTTAACGCCAACTCCAATTTTTCAGAGCTTTGTTTTAATTATTACTAGGTTTTAAAATTAAGAAGTTAACGCTTAACATTTAACAGCACTTGCTTTGCCCCCAAATTCTCTTATCATTTGGATTACAGTGAGAACAGCATGTTACCGGAACTGTAAATCTGCTCAAAACAAAAACAAAACACTCGCAGAAGTTTTTTCTGTCGATCGTCGCTCTACAGGGAGAGAATCACTGAGAGCCACTCTCTCCTTTTAAGTGACGACTTACAGAGAGTGCACTGAGTATTGTTGTTGCACTTCTTTGCTTTGCTCACCTATCTGTGTGAAGCGTGTGTGTATTGGAACAACTTTTTAATTGTTTTAAAAACATAAATAATTGCAATTAAATTTTTTTATTTACCATGGCCACATCTTTATACTCATATGAACATGTGGTAAAAATTTTGAGGTAATTGATATTGATTTACTATGCTAAATCTGGGGCTGTACATTTGTATAAAAATTTCTTAGCGTATTAATGTATAGATACCCTTGCAGAGGGTATATTGAAATTGTCCAGATGTTTGTAACGCATAAAAGGCAGCATTTCTGACCACATAAAGTATTGTTACGTCGCTGCTTTGGTTTCCAGGGCTGGCACCGGCTAGCTTAGTCCCATCCCAGGGCAGGATTCATCCCAAGCCCACAGCGCGCACAATCACCACGATAAATGACTCTCACCAACAAACACAAAAAAAAACTGCCAACTACTTCAAACTACTGAACAAAATTTATAAAAAAAAACCAAGCGCCACCTAACAGACTAAGATGATTTCGGCATAGATGTTTCCGCCGGCAACGTCCCCACCCTTCCATGCAGCGGATGCTTATATATCTTCTCCATCTGGCTGCCCTAATACAGGAGACCTGCGGACGGCTCACTCCAGGCTGATGTTTTCCTCCTTCTCCCCCCTCATAATGACTTACAGCGACATGTTCAACACGTTATAAAGACTTTAATTTTCATTGACACATAAAACTAACTCGTACATTTGGACTGATAGACCTTTAGCAATTTTAAATATTATTATATGATCATAATTATTTCTCAGAGTTCAATTTTGCCTTCCCGTTGCTATATTCCCTTATTATTAATTAATTTGTTTATTTTGTTTTTCTAGATTCCCATTTAGTCTGCACTAAGCCCTAATGGAGCTCCAAGGGAAAGATTGGGACGGGATTAAAATGGATGTAAATTCATAAATATAAGTATATGTTTAAATATAGGGCAGTTTAGGGAAAATTGTACCTTCACAAGGATATGTTTTTAAATAAATAGAATGTTTAAATAAATATAATAAATAATAAATAAATAATTAAGGTGTATGTGTATTTATAAAAGAAAATTTGTAGAAGTTCGAACTATGTGTTTAGATGTGTTTGTGTGTGTGATCGCACTTCAGTTTGAGTAGCCGATTCTTCTACCATGCATGTAGATGATGCGATGTAATGATGTAGATAATATGTCGATATGGCGTTTTGCTTATGCAAACTGTATGTATATATGTTGCTTTTAGTTGTTGCTGGCTGCTGATTGGGGCTGCCTATGCAGGGCGAAAACTATTTCGATTGGAACTGACTCACTCTATTTATCCTTCCTCCTTGCAGCGTCTCTTGGATGCAGGAACGGTGGCCTGGATGATGCCTCTAGGAAGACCACGGGGAGGTGGGATCACTTGCTACCCGGGCGAAGCGGAAGGCGTGTGGAAAGCTCCCCCTCACTAGGATTCCCAAGGATGAACTGGCTTCCCAGGTCCGCGTAAGGATATTGAGTGGATACTTCGGGCCCAAAACTTTGCATAGAAATTCAAATTTTTTTATATATTTTCACCACTTTTCTTTTTTTTTTTTTTGTGAACTCACGATTTAAAAAAAACAAAATTATATATATATATATATATAACGTGCACGGAGTGAATAGTTTTTATTGAATTTGAAAATTTTAACTGGTCACCGCTGCCTGCGCCTGGTCAATTTAGCGAACCAACTGTCCCTTGGCAACCGAAATTGTCCCCCTATATGCCTTCGTTCCGATTTCAATTTGGCCCTGACCTACATCAGTGAATGCAGAAGTCATTGACCTATTTCAAGGTCTGTCATTCCACACTCCTAGGTGGGAGGAGGACATCAACATTCTGCCGACTTCCTCCCTGCTAATTAGCCTTTACTTCCTATAACCCTCGAGTGGGAGCAAGATGCCAAATATTAAGTCCGCCTCTCTCATTCAATAGCCGCCCCCCCGAATAGGCCATCAAATTCAAATCCTAACTTGAGCCATGGATGGCGCCACTGTCTAAGTCGGTTGCGCGCGCGCATCTCCTTATATTCGAATATCGATATACCATTCATGTTTGGCGTATCGGAGATGCTATCGCACTACAATGCAACACCAACACGAAAAAGACACAGCGAAACGAGAAAATCAGATGCCAGGGTTTTTTCGTGCGCATTTTATTGAATATTGCAGCCGGTGCCAATGGTTTGCCATTCTTATTGTTACCTTCAGCGCCCAACGTTGGGTCACACCCAATCCTCACAGCCAAGCCGATTGAACCCTTGGTCAGACTACATCTTACGGGAAGTATGACACGACATTTGCTGGTTCTCGATACTTTGTTTTGGTTTTTGTTTACTTTCAGGTCCGGATATCTTTCGCGTGGAACACTCCAAGCGGACGCCCTTGCATGTCCTCCAGCTCATAGGCATTTCCACCAACCGGTTTCACCACCCGAGCCTTCAGAAATTTGCGAGCGAACTTTGCATTAAAGGCCTTGCTAAAGTCGCTGATCGCAAAGTTTCTCCTGAACACTTCCTGTCCTGGAACAGCACGGAAGTGTCTGGCTCTCTTATTGTAGCGTTGCCCACTGCGCTCGTATGCTGTATGGAGCTGCTTTTCCACCTTGGCCCGGATTAGCTGCAGTTTGTCTTTGCTGTTCATGGCTGCCATTTCGTGCTCACACATGGACCTTAGCTTGCGGCCTAGCTTGTATTGGCCACCATTCAACATCATGTGTTGCCCAAACAGCGCAAAGAACGGTGTGACGCCAGTTGCAGAATGTATGCTGTTCCTAATCGCCACCTCGATCTCAGGCAAGTACAGGTCCCACTCTCTATGGTCTTCCTCGAGATATGTACGTATGGCTTGGATGATTGTTCGATTCACTCTCTCCGAAGCATTACTCTGTGGGGAGTAAATTGGTGTCTTCAGGTGCGTGACTTGGAATGCTTCAACCATATCCCTAAATACTTTGGCGATAAACTGTTTTCCGTTGTCCGAGTGTATTATTTCCGGGACTCCGAACTTGAAGAACACCTCGTTCACTAAAAACTCCACCACGTTGTTCGCCGTTGCCTCTTTCATGGCCTTTAGCAAAGTGAACTTAGTGAAATGGTCCACAACAATGAATATCCAGGCATGGCCTTTCCTTGACCTGGGATACTTCCCCAGAAAGTCCACATATATCTTCTGAAACGGCCTCTCAGTGACCACTTCTTTTCCCAATCCAACTTGCATTTGGAAATTCACGGCTTTTGTCTCTTTGCAGACTTCGCATTCGCTGATGACGCGGGCCACGTGAGCTGCCATCTTGGGCCAATAATATTGTCTGCGTAAAATCTCCAAAGTCTTGGCGATTCCTCCGTGTGCTGCTACAGGATCCTCGTGCGCACGTCGAATCAGCTCGGCTGTTAGAGCCTCTGGAACCCAAATCTTCCATATAGTGCCCTCCATTTGCTCATCAAGTCGATTAAATTGCATCCTCTTAAAGATGACGCCTTCGGACACTTTGAGATCAGGTAATTTGTGCTCATTCGCCTTAATCTCCTCGACTAGTGACCTATATTCCTCCGATTCGAATTCCGTGGTTTCAAATCCTAGAGCTGTGCTGACATCAAGCGCTAATTCCTCTACTGCCGCATCCTCCAGACAGCGCGACAATGTGTCTGCTACCACATTATCAGCTCCTTTCCTATGGACGATTTGAAAGTCGTATCCCTGCAGTTTCAACGACCACCGAGCAAGTCTTCCGCTCAAGTCTTTCAAAGCCATTAGCCATTTTAGGCTGGCGTGGTCAGTGATGACCGTAAATGGCATCAGTTCAACATATGGCCGAAACTTGTGGATCGCCATAATAGCCGCCAGGCATTCTTTCTCAGTGACTGAGTAATTCAGCTGGTGCTTATTCATTTTTGCTGAGAAAAAAGCCACAGGTCTTTCATTTTTGTTGTCATCCAGCTGGAACAGAACAGCCCCTACACCATAATTTGAAGCATCGCATTGTATATAAAAATGGCGTTTGAAATCGGCGTGTACCAAAACAGGAGCTGTGGTCAGTGCTGTCTTCAGGGCCTGAACAGATTGTTTGGCCTCCTCACCCAATACAAATTTGCCTCCAGTTCGCTTTTTCAAAGCATCGGTCAATGGAACCGCTAACGCCGCAAAATTCTTTACGAATCGTCGGTACCATCCTGCTGTACCCAAAAATGCTCTCACATCCTTGATGGACCTGGGCTCGGGCATGTTCCTAATGGCTGCCACCCGATCAGGATCTGTTCTTAGAGTGCCCCCGCCAATAATAAAACCCAGATATTTAAGTGCCTTAAAGCAAAATTTAGACTTCTTCATACCAATTGTCAAATTTGCCTTTTTTAAACATTCGGCCACTATTCGCAAATACCTCATATGTGTTTCAAAATCTGGGGAAATGATCAGAAGATCGTCGAGATAAACAAACACATTCGAACGCAGTTCCGTGGGAATAACCTTATCCATTAGGCGGCATAGTCTTTGCGCAGCGTTACAAAGCCCAAACGGCATCATTCGAAATTGGTAAAGAGGCCTTCCCGGGACAGTAAACGCAGTGTACGCCTTGCTTGACTCCTCCAATTCAATTTGCCAAAATGCAAATTTTAAATCCACGCTAGAGATATACTGCGTCTGATCCACACGTGACAAGATTCCTTCTATGCAAGGTAGCGGATACGCGTCCTTTACCGTCACGGCATTTAGCTTTCGAGCGTCTAAACAAAAGCGGTTCTTATCTGGTTTTCGTACCACGGTGGTTCTATTGCTCCATGGACTTAGGCTTTCCTCTATCACGCCGAGTGCCAACATCTTATCCACTTCATCCCACACTATTTTTTTGTACAGGAGGTGACATTGGATAATGTCTATCTTTTACTGGTTGGGACCCCTCAATCAACTCAATTTTATGTACTTCGAGGCTAGTTTTTCCCAATCCCACAGTCTCAAAAGATAGAAACTCCTTTTTTACTTCTTCTAATGTTTTTTTCTCGTCTATTCCTAGGTGCCATGATTCCGGATCAGATGCTTCATCTTCCTCCTCTACATAATGCCCGAATTCTTGAACTATTATCTCATCTACGCTCAACTCGTCCTCGGATGCGATTTGCTGCTGCTTGCCAAGCACAGCTGGGGCTAAATTGAACAACCTCCAAAAATCGATTCCAAAGTAGGCCTTCTGTTCGAGGTATGGACAGAGATACAGGGTGATCATGCACTGCCGTCCGGCATATTCCACAGGAACTTTCACCCGTCCAATGATTGATCGATCATGGCCTGACGCTGACTTCACGGATGAGTTGTACGGCTCTACTGTCCATCCCATCTCTTCCACTAGTTCTCGGCAGCCGCGGCCTAGCAGACTTACGGTTGCCCCAGTATCGAGTAGCCCAGTCAGGTTTCGTCCTGCCACTATAGCCTCGGCAAATACTCTGTTCTCCGGATCCGATGTTCGCTGTACAGCCGCGATGACTTGCTTCCTTACTGCCCTTCTTCTTCGAAACCTTTCGCGTGCTTTCAGGACCCTCCGAGTAACCATCCGCATTCCAGCTATTTGATGAGCGTCAAATATCCGCCTCCTGGCCTCCAAATATCTACGCATGCGCTCTTCATATGATAAATAATGATGGCTATTGATAAGTTTATGATTATTTTCTACTTTATTTTTATTACATGCAATTATATTCATCTCTTTTTTCTCCCCTAGGCGTTGGTCTTCGCGGGATTCGCTGCTGAACGTGGGTCTCCCGCTCTTCGCACGTTCAATCGCCCGTTTCCCGCACAATCCGGACACTGAGGTGAGAATGTCTCTGGGCGTCCGCATCTGAAGCAAAAGATTTTCCGGTCCTTTTCTAGACAATCTCTAAACTCGTGCCCAGTCCGGCCGCAGTTCCAACATCCGGGTCTTATCAAAGACCGTGGCACGAATCGAGCCTCTTCCACTTCCTGAGTGGGCCCATCTGCTCCAGACTCCATCTCCAGTTCATGGACAACCTTCTGTCCCATCTGCGCGTATCGACCAGTATTTCGATTGCCATTTGATTCGCGGTTACTGCGTCGGATCAAGCTGTGCTCCACTTCGTTGCACTCGTCGCGCAAATCGTCGACCGTGACTACATCCATCGCGTACACGAAACGAGCGACGCTTTCGCGCAATCCCCTTTTAATTATTTTTACAAGATGCCGTTCAGCTGGCGGTTTTTTTAGTCGCGAGGCCAGCTGACGAATGGCATGAATATAGTCTTCGCAGCTTTCCCCGGGCAACTGTTCCCTCCGTAGCAGATTGTGCATGAGATCATGCTCTGTCCAAGGCCCACGGAATCGATCCAATAACGCTGCTCGCAAATCTTTCCAATTTCGGACATGGCTCTGTCTTACATGGAGCCAATACCAATCCCGAGCACGTCCAGTAACCAGCTGATGAAAGCATTTTATTATTTCCTTCCATGGGCAATCGAACTTTTGCTGCAGGTACTCGACCCTGAACACAAAGTCTTCCACAGAGGATCTGGCGTCTCCATCAAAGGTTACTCCCCATCGCTCGACTCTAATCTCACTACGGCTGTGCGATCGGAAAGTATTCGCGTACACCGGCTCCTCTTCGTCCACTCCACTTCTTGGCCGGACCTCATGAGACCTCCTCTGCCGATTATATCGCGCATCTTCTCTTGGAGACTCGCTCTCATCGGACCACTCTTCCTCGACTTCGTCTCTTCTGCCACTTCTCACCGGATTGCTCCACAATGCTGCCTTCGCAAGTCGCGAAGCATTAGGACTGCTCTCATCACTTTTCGTTATCGCCGTTTTTGGATACTGGGCTTTCGGGTACGGGGCTGGCCGGCGAGTTTTGGGGATAGCTCCTTGGGTCGTTCCAGTACTTCCGGTCTGCTGAGGTCTTGCTTCTGCAGTAACTCCACCCCGATCTTGCTCAGTTGAACGGGAATTTGTTGGCCGGATCACGTCGTTCAGCTGTTTCATCATCCCAATGAAACCTTGCTCGATCTCCTTTTGGAGCACTCGTCCTATGTCCGTTTCAAATGCCTGCCTGTAGGTTTCATAAGCCTGGGCAACTGCGACGTTGATGGCTGAGGCGTACTCTGACCCGATGGGTTGCTTTGGAAGGTCATAATTTCCGGGACGATCTGTCTCTTGCTGTCCTTCATCTGGCTTTCGCGTGCACTCGCCTTTCTGACGGTTGGGGTCTTCATCTTTCCGCTGCCCTGTTTCGTTTTTATCTCTGTGGCGCAGAAAGTGAGTCGGTGTCCTTTTGACGCCGCCCATAATAGCCGCACCACCCGTGGCTCCACTCGGATCTAAATCGGTGTCCCAATCCTCTTTATAACTTGCCATTCCCCGAGACCTCAGCTGATGACTGTGATCACTCACTGCCCCAGCTCCCTTTTTTTCGTCTCCTGACATCTCTTTCGACCTCAAATTCTAAGCTAATCCCAAAAATACCTCCAACCAAAACTACACTAAATATTACAAAACGTAAACAAATTATATATATATAAGAAAATAATTCGCAAAAAAAAACAAAACACAAACTGAACCAAATCTCAACAACAGCAACAAACCAAATTCTCAAGAGTTTCTTTCTAATTTCAGCAACAACTCATAAATAAAAAGGGGGAGAAGGATTCACACTGCCGGACCGAACCGCTGCTCCTACTACGTTGCATCTCAACTATCCTTTCCAAGGAGGCGCTTTCTAACAAAATCAAAAAACAAAACGACACCCAGACCACAGTCAGGACTCATCAACTGATTCCGTCGTCAACTTCAGTTGACGACAGTCAGTCAAGGGTTCTTAATCGAGACCTTGGTTGTCAATGTTCTCTGTTTTCGAATCTTCTTGCCCCTCCGGTTGTCCAGGCCATTCCGAATGCATCACAGACTGAGAAATTTTCTCGTCTGGGCCACTCGAAAATAGCCAGAAACATTGACGGATGCACAAACAGGACGAAAACAGGCCATTAATCACACAAAATTTGACAAGTACGTATTACCCCACAAAACCCTTTTGAAACTATTTTAAATATTAATATCACTTCCATCTCATAGTGGACTTTATCCCAAGTGCGAGGATGCAAGCCATCTCGATGCTGCTGCCTCGGATGACGCCACCAAACACCCTTAGGATTGGTAATTATCAAAAGAGAGATACACATCTCACATATTTAAATAGATTTATAAAAAAAACTAAAAAAATTGTGATGTTAGTGATATGAATTAAATATTTATATTCGGGTAGCAATTTGCCGACATATAATGCCCAGCTAAGTCTCCCATTTCTGAATAACCCACCCACATTACTTTAATCTGGATTTTTCTCTCCTTAGCCAACCATTCAAAAGCGCAATTGCCAGTGAGCTAATTCTGCTCCACACAAGCCGCTATGGGTTAGTGGCTTAGGAAGAAGGCTCCTCATGGCGAGATTCCTTCATTATGGCTTTAAAATTTTTTTTTTTTTTAAACTTGGTTGCAGTGTCTGCGTGCCTTAACGGTAGCGAGACGTTACTTCCAGTTGGGCGCCATATTGTTACGTCGCTGCTTTGGTTTCCAGGGCTGGCACCGGCTAGCTTAGTCCCATCCCAGGGCAGGATTCATCCCAAGCCCACAGCGCGCACAATCACCACGATAAATGACTCTCACCAACAAACACAAAAAAAAACTGCCAACTACTTCAAACTACTGAACAAAATTTATAAAAAAAAACCAAGCGCCACCTAACAGACTAAGATGATTTCGGCATAGATGTTTCCGCCGGCAACGTCCCCACCCTTCCATGCAGCGGATGCTTATATATCTTCTCCATCTGGCTGCCCTAATACAGGAGACCTGCGGACGGCTCACTCCAGGCTGATGTTTTCCTCCTTCTCCCCCCTCATAATGACTTACAGCGACATGTTCAACACGTTATAAAGACTTTAATTTTCATTGACACATAAAACTAACTCGTACATTTGGACTGATAGACTTTTAGCAATTTTAAATATTATTATATGATCATAATTATTTCTCAGAGTTCAATTTTGCCTTCCCGTGCTATATTCCCTTATTATTAATTAATTTGTTTATTTTGTTTTTCTAGATTCCCATTTAGTCTGCACTAAGCCCTAATGGAGCTCCAAGGGAAAGATTGGGACGGGATTAAAATGGATGTAAATTCATAAATATAAGTATATGTTTAAATATAGGGCAGTTTAGGGAAAATTGTACCTTCACAAGGATATGTTTTTAAATAAATAGAATGTTTAAATAAATATAATAAATAATAAATAAATAATTAAGGTGTATGTGTATTTATAAAAGAAAATTTGTAGAAGTTCGAACTATGTGTTTAGATGTGTTTGTGTGTGTGATCGCACTTCAGTTTGAGTAGCCGATTCTTCTACCATGCATGTAGATGATGCGATGTAATGATGTAGATAATATGTCGATATGGCGTTTTGCTTATGCAAACTGTATGTATATATGTTGCTTTTAGTTGTTGCTGGCTGCTGATTGGGGCTGCCTATGCAGGGCGAAAACTATTTCGATTGGAACTGACTCACTCTATTTATCCTTCCTCCTTGCAGCGTCTCTTGGATGCAGGAACGGTGGCCTGGATGATGCCTCTAGGAAGACCACGGGGAGGTGGGATCACTTGCTACCCGGGCGAAGCGGAAGGCGTGTGGAAAGCTCCCCCTCACTAGGATTCCCAAGGATGAACTGGCTTCCCAGGTCCGCGTAAGGATATTGAGTGGATACTTCGGGCCCAAAACTTTGCATAGAAATTCAAATTTTTTTATATATTTTCACCACTTTTCTTTTTTTTTTTTTTGTGAACTCACGATTTAAAAAAAACAAAATTATATATATATATATATATAACGTGCACGGAGTGAATAGTTTTTATTGAATTTGAAAATTTTAACTGGTCACCGCTGCCTGCGCCTGGTCAATTTAGCGAACCAACTGTCCCTTGGCAACCGAAATTGTCCCCCTATATGCCTTCGTTCCGATTTCAATTTGGCCCTGACCTACATCAGTGAATGCAGAAGTCATTGACCTATTTCAAGGTCTGTCATTCCACACTCCTAGGTGGGAGGAGGACATCAACATTCTGCCGACTTCCTCCCTGCTAATTAGCCTTTACTTCCTATAACCCTCGAGTGGGAGCAAGATGCCAAATATTAAGTCCGCCTCTCTCATTCAATAGCCGCCCCCCCGAATAGGCCATCAAATTCAAATCCTAACTTGAGCCATGGATGGCGCCACTGTCTAAGTCGGTTGCGCGCGCGCATCTCCTTATATTCGAATATCGATATACCATTCATGTTTGGCGTATCGGAGATGCTATCGCACTACAATGCAACAGTATATATAATCTTAATCAGCATTACGAGCTGTGTTGATATAGCCATGTCCGTTTGTTTCTATGCTATCTCCTCCATCAGTTTTAAAGCTATCGCGACCAAACTTTGCACGAAGTCTTCTGGTACAAATACGCTGCACATTTGTAGGATCGGATGACTATAACATATAGCTGCCATAGGAACGGTCGGTCGAAAAACTATGTAGTTCTATTGGGAAAAACCTTTTTGTTTTCGAAGAAAACGCCTCCAAACTTTGTTTTTCTTAGTTTGCTAAGCTCTTCCATAATTCTGCCAAATTTGGTCGATATCGGACATCTATATTGTAAAGCTGCCATAGTAAAGTAAGGTTAGAAAAATTGTCTTATTAAGAAAAACTTTTTGTTTTCAATGTAAGCCTCTTTAAAATTGGCAAGCTTTATAAGCTTTCACACAATTCTTCAAAGTTTTTTCAGAATCGAATGACTAAAGGATATAGCTGCCATATGATTGATCGGCCGAGAAACTAGTTTTAGTGAGAAACAATTATTTGTTTTCAAAGAAAACGCCTCATTATTTTGTATTTCTTAGTTTGCTATGCTATTTTTCTAACTTAACTTTCTATGGCAGCTATACTATATACTATATAGATTTAGCAAAATCATGAAGAAGCAGAAGTTTGTCGACCGATCGTTCCTATGGCTATATGCTTCAGTGGTTTCTTACGCTCCGCTTCAAGTTGGAGTTCAAGCAGCAAATATAAGAAACTGAATCGGTTTGGAGTACAAAAAAAATTTAAAAGATTCGGAACCCAAGTTTTTATTTGAAACATTATTGGTCAGTTTATAATTAGATGACACATTTATTGCGCTTCTATAGTTTGCAATATTTTAACTAAATCAAAAAATTTGAAAAAAAATGCCAGTTTGATATTGCCAGATCTGGCAGCACTGCTAAGCAACTGTTCATTAAGCGCTGCCAGATCTGCACGATTTTTACACGTTAGATCTTGGCATAGTAGGACTCGTGCACAACCATTGCAAATTGTATATCCTTAAGTTTCTGACATCCCACCAATGCCATGGTGATTTCAAAATCCTTACGCAGCACACCCAGCATCTGCTCAACACCCTGTTGTCCATTATGGGCCAATGCCCAAACAGCGGGGCGTCCCACAAACACGGTGCGAGCACCCAAGGCCAAAGCCTTGAATATATCATTCCCATCCATAACGCCACCGTCCAGCATCACCACCAGATCGTTACCCACGGCACGCACCACCTCGGGCAAAGCCTCAATGGAAGCGGGTACCGTATCTATTTGACGTGCTCCATGATTGGACACAATCACGCCGGAGCAACCAAATTCTCGGGCCAGCACCGCATCTTCGGCGGTCAGGACACCCTTCACCACAATGGGCAAATGGGTAATACTTTTCAACCATTTGATATCCTGCCAGGTGATGCTGGGATCAAACTGATTGGACACATACTCATTGATTCCGGAGGCACCCATTCCGGTAATCACACCATTGGCCTTTTCGCCCTGGAAATTGGCCAGACTCAAGTGCGAGGGGAGACTCAAATTGTTGCGTACATCCGCGCGACGGTGGCCAAAAATGGGGGCATCTATGGTCAGGACCAAAGCCTTGAAGTTGGCTTGCTCGGCGCGGCGCACCAGCTTTTCCGTTATGGAGCTAAAGCAGGTATACAAAAATTAGATGACATTTCTTTGACTCAACTCGAATAACCAACCAACCGATCTTTGTATATATACAGCTGGAACCACTTAATGGTGTCTGGCGCTCCTTGGGACACATCCTCCAGTGAGGTTGTAGACAGCGTACTCAAAATGAATATGGAACCAGCTTTGCCAGCAGCCCGGGCATTACCCACTTCTCCCTCCGGATGTGCCATCTTTTGCATGGCAGTTGGAGCTATACCCAATGGCCAACCCATACGCTCGCCAAAGATTTCACAGCTTGTGTCCAGCTGGGACACATCTCGCAGACATCTGGGACGTAGACGCAATCTCCTAAAAGCCTCACGATTTAGGCCCAAAGTGAACTGCTCCCCAGCTCCACTACGATAATAGTCCAGAGCGGTTTTCTCTATACGCAGCTCGGCTTTCTTTTGAAAATCCTCCACGCACACTAAAGCCATGTTGTATTTGTATAAACCGCTGATATTCTTGCACCGCCTGTAAATCTCTGACTGAAACTGAACGCTGACTGAACGATTAAAGGCCCCAGCATCAAAAACTTTGATGGCTCTGGGATGCGATAAGCCACAAATCTAACTGACAATACTGATAACCAAAAGAAAACAAATGGACGACACCATAAACCTAGGAGGTCTAGGGCTGGCGACTGAGTGATTCAGGTGATTATTTTGCTTCATTTTTGTTTATTTTAATGGAATTTTTTGTGCTGTCGCAAGTTTACTTATAGCTGTTGCCACAAATTCACCCTTCTCATGTTTCTGTAATATTCATTTATGGGTTACCCATCAACCACGTAAGCCGCAGGTCCGCACGTACTCCATGTAACTGGAAAAACCCGGGCCGTAGCATTGCAAGGAAATCGACGGAACTAAGCATAATCCTTGAGTTTTAAAACTCCAATCAGATTTATGGGTAAGTCGTGATGATATCTTCAAGAAAGGGCCTTACGAGTTGAGACTGCGCTAAATTAAGGGGCAATCTAACTAACTAACTAACTTGAAAAAAACAACTTGCTGCGCAGATTTAAGGGCATCGGAACTTTATACGGTCAAATTTATACGGAAAAATAGCTTTCCCAACAGATTTAAGCAGATTTCGGGATGTTATCCTTAAGTACAGCTTTAGCAAGACTTGAGAATCTATTAAAAAAAAGGATGATACCAAAAGGATGGCAAAAAAAAATAATTTTCCCTGCAGATTCACTAATAAAATACGGTTCTTACTTGGCTAGACGATATTTTCGGACTATTTTACCGACGACAGTTCGGGAAAAATAGTTTTCCGAACAGATTAGAACAAATTTGGGGGCGTTATCGTTAAGCACGGGTTGCAAGCCTGGAAATTCAACGGAAATTAGACCGAATTAGAATAGAGAAAAGTTTTAAAGCATTTAAGGGAAGATCGGGATCGGATACGGAAATTGGCCTTCATTCAATATACAACAAATGAAGAGTGAATCACAGATTCAAACCGAAACAGCTGTTCAGTGGCTTCAAAAATCGTTTAACTAGCCAAAAAAAAAGGGTTCAAAAACTGCAAAAGTCTAAAAAAAAAACAGTCATTATTGTTCGACTTGCTTCCCATTTTTAGCAACATTTTGTAGATGAACAGAGCAGAATATCTATAAACTTAACTGTGTTTTGTAAAAGAACTTTTAAAATAAATAAATAAAACTGTGGTCTTTGAACAAATAGTTTGAAAATAACCGCCAAGATGTAAACTTGCACAAATATATCGATATATTATCGTTAATGTGTTTTAGTATTAGAGATGAGATATTTTTAAGAAAGCGTTTGAAGGTCACACCATATAAGAGATCGCGCTTAAGTATTATACAAAGAAATAAAAGAGAAAACTGTTAAAAATCCTCGCTCACATAACAATAAATATATTTTTAAAGATCAAAATATAGAATTTAAGAGGTTTAAATATTTTTTTTCTTTTATTTTGTTTCGATGTTGATGTTTGATTTTATAAATTGTATTATGTTTTCGAAATGAGGTACCAAAAAAGCCCAAAATATATTCAGTTGATTTTGCGGAATCCCGGTACCAAGAACTATTCTGTTAATCTTTAAAGGCAAACCTCGGGACCCACGGCAGAACGCCCTTTGAATTCAAGATTACCATTTTAGAACACCCTAAAAATGGCTTCAGATGATACAAAGCGAAGGCTTGGCGATTGTTTAGAAAACATTAGTTGGAAATTTTTCAATCTAACAAAATCTATTACCCATTCTCATGATCAAATTTAGATCTGCTCTCGCCTCTAACTGTTGCTAAGCAAATAGTCGACCTCTTATCTTCCTTCAATTTATTAAATGCCTTTAGAGATGTAGATAACACTTGTTACTCACCGATAAGCTCTTATCTGAATGCCCTTTTGAGGAGACTACTACTACAAAGATGAAGATGTGTCATCTTGGTCTTGTCTCAGTTGATTCCATTTACTTCTTCGCTATGGATGTCCGTAAATTGTCCACTCATGTACTGGATACCTCCACAGGCAAAGCAGCTGCGAATGTACGAATTACCGTCTCTAGTCTAACCGAATTACAGGAGTGGCGACCGTTAAGAGCATTACAAACCAATGCAGATGGTCGGTGTGTCTTATTGGAACAGGGTCATTTCCCGGCGGGCATCTACAAGTTAACCTTTCACGTGGGAGCCTATTATGCGGCAAACAATTTGAAGACTTTGTATCCAGCCATTGAAATAATGGCTGACTGCAGTGAACAGCAACATTATCATATACCTGTTTTGTTAAGTCCCTTTGGTTATACCACCTATAGGGGGACTTAGGGGAATTAAACATAAATCTATATATGTGTGTAAAATTATGAAAATAAAAGATATAAATTGGTAATATATTGAAAAATGTACCCAAAGTTGGAAAATGCTCGAATCTGACTTAAAATCAGTTGCAAATGTTTCTATGGAAAATGGCATTTTGGGAAACAAACTCAAAACCTGCGATTTAATTAAAAGATAAACATTCAGAAATATAGAAAAGTGACTTACAAAATTTGCAAATCTACATACACTAAGCTAATCATCTTTATATTTATTTATATATTAAGTTAATATTATTAACTGTTTCGACTCATTTTTCAAAGTTTCCATCTCTAACCTGAACTGGCGCCCACAATAACGGATTTTATTCCTATCGATTCAGTTCGATAACTAAGTCCATTTTCGATAAGTGTAAAGGTGGTTAGTGATGGGTGGAACTCGATAGTTCTTGATATTGCTCCGCACGTGTTTTGATTTGGTTGGGACGTACAAAAGCACAATTCCGATTGCATTTTTAAGACCAAAACTTCCACATCATGACCGAAGAGGGACCTTCAGAACCTAGCATAGACTTTGTGCCCGCCCTGTGCTTTGTGCCACGGGGTGTGACCAAAGAGCGACCCGATAAAATTGTGCTGACGCAAGAAGAATTGGGCCGTATTATTGGAGCCACGCAGCAGGAGCTGGAGCAGGAGGACGAGGATGACAACAGCGAAGATGAGGAGAATGCTGCCACTGCTGATCCAGCAGGTGTTGCAGCTAACCAATCGATGGACGTGGATGTGGATGACGAAAACGAGAATCGTGCTCCCGAGGATGAATTCAATTTCCAAGCCTATGACCAGGAAGAGAACACCAGGGTAACCGCTTTGTCCAATATTGTGGATGCCGATGAACAGGTACCCGATGAAGATCAGGATTCCGAGGCTGAGGATGAGGTGATCAAACCTAATGACAATCTTGTCTTGGTGGGACATGTCCAAGACGATGCCGCCTCCATGGAGGTCTGGGTTTTCAATCAGGAGGAGGAGGCTTTGTATGTGCACCACGATTTTCTTTTGCCCAGTTTCCCCTTGTGCATTGAGTGGATGAATCATGATGCGGGCAGCGAGAAACCCGGTAATATGTGTGCCATAGGCTGCATGGATCCCATTATTACCATTTGGGACTTGGATATACAGGACTCTATTGAGCCCACATTTAAGCTCGGCTCCAAGGGCAGTCGCAAACAGCGGAAGCCACAGTACGGCCATACAGATGCAGTTTTGGACTTGTCTTGGAATCGCAACTTTGAGCATATACTGGCCAGTGGTTCAGTGGACCAGACACTGATTTTGTGGGACATGGACGAAGGACAGCCGCACACCACCATTACAGCATTCGATGAGAAGGTACAGTCCCTGGAATTTCATCCGCAAGAGGCACAAAGCATACTGACTGGCTGTGCCGATGGCTATGTGCGTCTGTTCGACTGTCGTGATGCGGAGGCGGTTAACTCGGCTTGTGTCCAGTGGCAGATAAGCGGAGAAGTGGAGAAAGTGTTGTGGCATCCCGTTCAAACGGATTACTTTGTGGTGGGCACCAACGACGGCAGCCTCCACTACGCGGATAAACGCATGGCCAACCAGCTCCTATGGTCGGTCAAGGGACATCAGGAGGAAATCTCTGGAGTGTGTTTCAACAGTCAAATGCCCAATCTATTGACCTCCATTTCCACGGAAGGCTCCCTCAAAGTGTGGAACTTCAGCATTGCCGAAGTGAAGCAGGTGTACGAGCATGAGTTCAATATGGGTCGCTTGCAGTGCATGCGTCAGTGTCCGGAGGATCCTTATACTTTGGCCTTTGGTGGCGAGAAGCCGCCACGTTGTGCGGTCTTTAATATTAAAAATTTTGAAGCAGTTCGTCGGACATTCGGCATTGAGGATGCGGTTTAGTTGTAAGAAGAATTAACAAAAATATATATTAAAGAAATGTAGATTTGTTTTTTTAATGTAAGAATCAAAATATGTTTAACCTCATTACTAAGAAAAGGAGATTTTTGAAAAGAATCCTTTGGAATAATTTGTAAAAATTAAAAAAACAAAATGACCAAACTGAAAAAATTGGAGAGTAAGGCTTAGCAAAACGAAGGATGGGTATGATTTTGAAGTCATGTATGTAGTTGGGGGTTTAACCGGTGTTCCTTCTACTCATCGCAGTATTCACATAGTTCGGTGTATGCAATTTCCAACTGGAAGGTGGTCCACTTATTCCTGGTTGGATCAATTTACGGAAAATTTTTAAATTTGTGGGTTACTGTTAATGCTTTAGCTCGTCTCGTAGCCCCCGGTTTTTACCCAGGAGGCTGTTCTAAACGTATTCTCTTCCTTTCTAAGGAGCTCCCCAATGGTGTATTGGCCTATGCCACAGTAGGGCCCTGGCCCTAACATGGCAGTGGCTGCACCCTAGCTTGACAGTTTACAGGGATAGAGTTGTGTCTTGGTATTCAGCGTAAGGATAGGTTTTTCCTGCTGCCTAATTGATCCAGTTTTTGGTAATTGTCTATTATAAGTCCTTACTTTCTAAAAATTCGGGAATTATTTTTCCTTGTTGGTCCGTGAATTCTGAAGAATTTACGTGTAGAAATTAATTATCGGTCATCCATGGTTTCTTTTAAAAGAAATTTTAAAATTTGCCGAAAAATATGCATGTGCTTTTCTTCAAATGTCAAATAAGCTGAACGTGGCGCTTTCCAACCTTTTCACGGTGTTGCAGGAATTCCAATTCCAATTCTAAACGTGGCGCAGTAGGCGGTCATTCCATTTGACAACTCAGCATATATTATATCCGATTTTCAAAATAAATTATTATTAGAGGAAACTTTATGTAAAATTGATACAAAGTAATGATCACTTACAGTTCGATATGTGTTTCGATGCCAAGAAGAGGTAGGCTTGCATCAAATGGGAAAGATTCAAGGAAAAGGATTCTTGAACTGAAAAGCGACGCAGATATTGTAAACTTAAAGTAACTGTAGAGCCTTGAAATCTATAGAAATTTAACCAAGACCAACTCGGCTAGACTGAAAAGGTTGTTTAAAAATCATTATTTTTAACTGCAAATTTATATATTGTATACCTGAGGTACAAAGAGTAAGTCGATTGAGCCTCGACTTTCTCAAATTTTAGAAAGGATTTCGCTTGAAAAATTCCAATTCATGAAACACTTTTGAGTGCAAACTGCAAGAGATTCGGTTAAACGGCGAGTAAGACACAAAACGGACCATTGCACTTGTCAAATTTTACACGAATCAAAAGTTTATTGCAAATTTACAAACTATCAGCTAGATTTTTTCAAACTTAAACCTAAGCTCTACCATGCTAAAAATGGGAAAGGAGGATTAACCCACAGAAAATGAATTCTTACGTCAATTAAAAGTCGGGGTGGGGTGAAAAATAACTGAAAGATTTCGTGGAACGCACACAAATACACAAAAACTTGGCCCTTTGCACTTAACCTTACCTTAATTTATGGATAATCTTAACCTAACTTAGTCCCTAACTCTTGAACAGGCCCACGCACATGAGCAGGTTGCGACGCGTAAAGTGCAGGCTAACAAATGGAGAATTCTTGCTGGGGAATGTGCGTAACAGATAGACGTCCTCGTCATTCTCATCCTGATGATGGGAGACGGTGATATGATTGCTGATATAATCGTCGGTGACCTTGTGAAAGTCCCACAGAGTCAAATTGTTGTCCAGGCCGGCAGCAGCCAGCAGGGTGCCATCCCTGCTGAAGGTAATGGTGGATACGGTGCTGGTGTGGCGCAGTAGGGTGGTGACCAGCGAACCGTTCGACAAATCCCAAATAATAATCTGATGATCCACTGAACCGGAGGCCAAGTAGCGGCCGCAGGCGGAGAAGGCCAACGAGCTGACGGCACCCTTGTGTCCAGTCATAAGGCGCACCGATTGTCCAGTCATGTTGTCCCAAAGACGCACCGTGCGATCACTGGAGCCAGTGGCCACATAGTTGGAATTCGGATGAAACTGAACACAGTCCACGTCGGAGAGGTGACCCACAAATACGCGCAGTGCCTGATTGGAGTCGGTGGACCAAAGTCGGGCGGTTTTGTCATAGGAACAGGACACAAAGTAATAACCATGCGGCGCAAATCGAACATCCCACACCGGATAGACATGACCACGGTAGGTGACCACACAGGACCAGGTAAGCAGAGACCATAACCGAATGGTGCTATCCTCTGAGCAGGAGAGCAGCAAATTCATTTCGGGGGCAAAGGCACAACGATAGACTGGTCCCGTGTGTCCCAGAAACGAGCGCGTCGTCTCACCGCTTCGATCGTCCAGCATGCGCACATTGATGTCGGCCGATTCCTTGTCCAAATCTCTCAAAGCCTCCGCCTCTTTTAAAGCTCTGAGCTTGGCGGGAGTTAGGGACCAAATTCGAACACTGGAATCGGCAAATCCACAGGCCAGCATGGTCGAATCGTCTGAGATCTCGGCACAGGTGACGCCCTGTTGCGAGTTGAGGATGGTGTAGAACACAGCCGACGGTAGCTGATCTTTGCCCAACGCCAGACGTTTGCTGGCCTCCCGCAGAGCCTTCAATTTCAACAGCTTATCCGAATCCTTGAGTTCTGGTAATGGAATTCGATCTATGGCCGGGGCATTGGGATCCGATTTTGATTTCTTCGATAGTAAGGGATCTTTTTTGGGTTTTTTCTTCTTGGGACGGTCGGGTGCATCTGGATCATCGTCTTCCTCTTCGGGCGCTGGTGCCGGTGTGGTTAGAGTCTGGAAATCCACCTCCTTCAGCAAGCCATAGTACACTCGCATCTTGTTATCCTGACGCTTGGCCTCTCCTATGTGGGAACCGGCGGTGGCCACACACTGCAACTTGCTCCTGGCCATCCCCTCATAGGTATCGAAATGCAAATACTTGACCACTATATCCGCCACCACCTCCTGCCGCCGATCCTGTATGTGCCGCTTGAACAGGGAATGCGAATCTCTGGACATGCGAATCACAAATTTATCCATTTCCATGGCCGCTACCAGATCATTTTCCAGTAATTCCTCCGGCTTGGACAACATGAGCAGATTGAACAGCCCCTCTATGTAGTAGCCATCCAGATCCGACTTGTATTTTTCAATAAACTCCCGCGCCTTCTCCTTCTGCCCACTGGCCAGCATCTTGAAATAGATTTGCACCAGAATGGGATACAAGACCATGGACAACTCATGCTTGTATATGTCCAATGATTCCTCCACAAAGGAACGCAGCTCCTCATAGGCCTGCTCATAGTGCTGAGCATCGAAGCTATCGTCGCCAATGAACTTGGCCAAAGCCTCCGCGGCGTTGACCTCGGTCACTTGCGTGGGGGGCTTGGGTGAAGGTGTGGGTGCATTTGCTGAAGCGAGGAGAGGTGCATGGCTACGTGGGTCGGGCTCGGTAAGGCCCAATGCAGCTCCCAGCACTTGTTGTACATCATTTTCGCTAATGCCCACCAAATCTGAACTGCTGACATTTGCCTCCTGGCAGAGTAGTTCCTCGGTGCTCTTTAATTGATATTTTTTGAGCAACTTTAGCAGGCACAAGAGCTCTCGCTTGTCGTGTTGCGAGGACTGACTGCCATTGCCACCGTTAATGTTGCTAAGTTCCAGGCTCATTTTTTATTTTGTTTAAGACGGGGATGTCTGTACTGGTGTGACCGTATGGGGAATGCGGGTCGCGAGCGCGGCGTTTTCCAGCACTGCGGGTCGCGAGTGCGCCGTTTTCCAACACTGGAAAGACACATTAGTCCGACCACATTCGCCCTATTTCGAGATTAAAGCGACCACCTACGATTATTTTTAAGACTGGCAGAATCGATAGCCGATAACACAAGAGAGTTTTTTGTTTTTACATTTGTTCCTTATTAAGCACTCAATTTTGTCAACTTTAAATGCAAAATTGTTTAAAATTACATAAGCTTTCGTTTAAATTAACTTGTGGCCGAATGAATGAGTCGCAGGTACCAAATAAATCAAATTGAAAAATCGCCCTCTCACATTTTCGGTCATATCTCCACCCACAGAGTCTGGCCGCCAATGCTCTGTATATCAGCTTAAACGGCACATGTTCAAGAGCATATCCTAAAGAGCTGGTCAAAATCAATCCATAAGTTTTCCTGCAATTCGTTTATCAGTAAGCCAACCTCGTAAATCTTGTAAATTCACGATGAGTGAAACAGCATGAGATAGGAACATCCCCCGCCGACGGGAGAATATTTTGAGAAAATATGGCACGGCAAGTTCTTACGTACCGTCTTTGACGATAGACGGTAAACGGTAGATGTTGGCTAGTGTGATTTATATAAAACATAAAATTACCGACAAATTTTGTTTAAAAAGTTTCTCAAATGGTTAAGAAACATATTGTGCCGCACTCCACCGTTCCAGTTCGACGCCAACCGACCGACGCTACCTTAAACACATCAGAAAATAAATCCAAGAGATGAAGAGGAGAGTAATTATTAAAAAGGTAGCTAAATATAAGTAAATGCTGCTTTAATTTACAAATAACATATAAATCAAATAGAATTTGTTAATTGGCCTAACTGCCGCATGCCGATTTCAGTGTAAATGTGTGCTGTTGCTGCTGTCTTCCCACCAGCTCATTGAACTTTAACCCTTGTACATTGTCTTGTGTTCCTCTGTGCCCCGCAGTCCAAATCCAAATCCAAATGAGTGAGGTAGGTCACTTACCAGCTTAAGCTTCACTTGTAAACCCAAAACTTATTCCATAATCCACAGAAAAAGGTGGCTGGGAAGCGCTCTTCCCTAACTGGCTTGGATCAGGCCAAGTTTGCTTACACGGGACGCATACAGGAACTGATCGAGGGCTACAATTCCGCTGTGCTGTTGCTGAGGCCCCGTTGGCCGTGGTTCTTCTTTCCGGGCTACTTGACCTATGCCCTCTGGTGGCGCTATGTGAAACATTACAAAGGGAAGTATTTGCTGTCGCCTCTACCAAATCGTCTGCATGAATTGCTGATACGCAACGAGCTAATCAAGTCGGAGCATATGATCTTTGCCAGCCAGGAGGTGTATGACACATATGCCGAGTCACAGGATGTGAACTTTGTCAATTTGGTGATAGGTGGTGGCCAGGCCAAGGAGACGTCGCTGGTCAAGCAAATTTTGCAGAAGGCTCCCCACACCCTGGTGGTCCAGCTGCTGCCCCTGGCCCACTGCCAAGGTAATTGCCTGTTCGTACAAGAGAATTTCTATGGTAATATACTGGAACGTTGTTCGGGCCGCTCCCAGTGCTGGGTAACTCTGGAACACCTGAACGATGAACAGACCATACCCAGCATTGCCACCAAAGCTCATGTCTACCTGCTACAGAATCCCCAGGAGCTGCCTGCCGAGGTCAGCGAGTTAATCTTCAGCAACTACTTCAACACCCCGCGCCTACTGCATCGTGGTCACACCTATCGCATCGAAGTGAATGCCCAACTGGTGGGCACGGCCGCCTATGCCCATTATTATCTCATATTCTCTTACCTGCCGTATGTGCATTTCCGTTGCGTTCACCTGGAGACGAAGGGCAATGATTTTGAGCTGCAAGCGGTGGTGGCCAAGAACTTTAGCAATCTAATTCAGTTGCCACAAACGCATAGTTTCCTGCCCCGGCAAGTGCTAGACAACTGCGCCATAGTCGAAAGCTATCCGAGTGGCCTGAGAAAACCCTATCAACTGCTACTCTCTTCGGTGGATGCTTTTCTGCCCAAGAAGTCAGCTTGCCTATCGTCTAAGCACATCTTTCCGGTGTTTCTGCTACAGGGCGAAAGGGGTGCAGGCAAAACGAAACTGATCACAGCTGTGGCCCAGGAGCTGGGCATGCATCTGTATGGAGCGGATTGTGCTGAAATTGTGTCACAGGTGCCATCGCACACAGAGATGAAGCTGAAGGCGGTGTTTGCCAAGAGTCAAGTCAGTGAACCGCTAATCATCTGTTTTCATAATTTTGAGGTGAGTGGAGAGGGGAAATGTGGGAGTTAAATACATGTATGTACCTCAAGAACTAGTTAAAAGTGGTTGTATTGCGTACCAGAATATGTTCTTATCGATAAACATGATCATATATCTGAGGTTCCATACTTAAAAAATTCTTACTGATACACAAAAATGATTTTTCTTATATTAAACTAGTGGAAACTGTCACACGATCTCTAAGAACTAGTATATTTCTTCAAATTGCTCTTTCTAACTGTTTGTCAAAGAACAAAGTTAAGTTCTAAATTTATAAAAAAAAGTCTGATCTAGGATTTGTTTTAACCAGGGAGTCAACCCGGAACCGAATTACCGAAAAGAAGCTTATAAAACTCGGGATCGGAACCGATATTTTACCGTTTTTTGTGTATCGGTATGCGAAAAAGAAAATGCCAAAATTAACCATAGCTTTAAGAATTCTGTTACTTTTCTTAACAATAATCTCTATTAATCAGACAATGAAATGACAATTACTGCCTACGATTTAGCTTGGAACTACGATTATTCAATGATTACTTCAAGATGTGATTACTTTTACAATTACCCAAGTAGATGTACCTGTAAAGGGTTATCGGTAGGGTATATAATTTTACATTAACCTCAAAATTCATGAATAATGAAAAATTTTAAGCACAAATACTCAATAATCCCAACTTACAGGCTCAATTATTCAAGAATTTGGAAAAGTAATTTGGTCGGGTTGGTCGAAGTTCGAATCGTTTAATTCTTGTATTCAATTGGTTAAGATAAGAGAATGCCAGTGCTAGAGCGAAAGAGTCGCATACAAACGATTCTCAGAATGAAATTTATATGAAACACTTTGTATGGAAGTTCATAGTAGAGAAAGTAGGACTGTACTACGTTCCTGCAATCATTCGGATGAGTTTCTTAACTCTATCGTGATATTATATATAAGATACAGCTTTTTAAAGGCAAAGTGTATTATAATTCTGCCTAGAAGTTTGCAACGCATAGTAATATATATTTCCGACCCCATAAACCATACATATTCTTTATCAGGGCGACGAGTTGGGTCGGTTAAGCTTTATGCTTCCGTCTGTAAGACTAAAAACTAACTAGTCTCTCAGTTTGGTAGCTTTCTGAACTGAAACTTTGCACAAAGTCATATATCGGACCGTACGGCTATAGTCATAAGAATAATCGGTTGGGAAACTATTTTTAGTAAGAAATCTTTTGTTTTTTCAATGTATACTTCTCCGAACTTAGTTTTTATGGCTTTTCTATGCTTTTTAAGTTTGATCCAAGTCGTTCAACTATATAGTATAGCTGCCATACAAACGATAGTTCTGAAAAATATTCTTAGTAGAAAAAAGTATTTTGTTTTGTAAAGAAATTTGGCAAATCTATATTTTATGTGCTTTTACCTAGATCTGAACAGTTTTGTGAAATTCGAAAGACAATGTCAAATAGCTGCCACACAAAAGATCGGTCGGAAAATGTGTCTGAATGAGAAAATTTTGTTTGTTCTTAATGTTAGCGCTCCTAAACTCAGCCAATATTTATGTTATGTGTCTCTCAGGGTATTTGCAAAATTTAATCAAGATCGGATAATAATATCTTATAGCAAACGGTCGGAAGGTGAAGAACTTGCTTTCAACTTAAGCGCTCCTTAACTCTGCCTTCATTAATAATAATCGATTTCAAACCGATTCGACAAATTTTGAACCTCAAACAAAAACTGTACCTCAAAACAAGAACCAGCAAGTGTTAGCTCAGCCTTCTCGTTTTTGTACCCTTGCAGAGAGTATTTTAAAATTGTTCGTATGTTTGTAATGCATAGAAAGAAGCAACTCCGCTCACAATATACGTATATATTCGTGATCAGCACGACAAGCTGAGTTGATTTAGCCATGTCCATCTGTCCGTCCGTCTGTTTCTATGCGACTTCCTCCGTCAGTTTGAAAGCTATCTTCATCAAACTTTGCACAACGTCTTTTGGTACAAATACGCAGCACATTTATCGGAACTAGCCGGATCGGATGACCATAGCATGTAGCTGCCTTAGGAATGATCTGTCGAAAACTAGTTTTTCAGCCTTCAAACTTTGTATTTCTTAGTTTGCTATGCTTTCCCATGATTCCACTAAGTTTGTCCGAAATGTCCGAAATGTCCGGACATCGTTATGGTAAAGCTGTCATAGAAAAGTAGGATATAATTAGTCTTAGTAAGAAAAAGTCTTTTGTTTTTAATGGAATTGTTCTTAAAATTGATTGAAATTTACTTAATAAGATTTCACAAAATTATACAAAGTTTTGTCAAAATCGGATGACTATAGCATACAACTGCAGTACGAATGATCGGTCAAACAAGAAGTTCTTTTGAGAAAAACAGCTTTGTTTCAAATTTAATGTACTCCAAATTTAGTTCGCTAGGCATTTTGCATGATTCCACTAAGTTTGGTCATTTTTAGTATAAACCAGCTGACATTTAATCAAACTTTTGGTCACACTCGAGACTTTTTCGTATCCTCGGATTAAAAACGATACTTATGTCAGGGAAAAATGGTAGCCTAGAAGCTACTCTTCTTGAACACTCAGGTTTTACCCCTTTATTTCAATCGACTCATGCAAGTCTTTTTCGAGTCGTATTTCAATAAATCACATTTTGGGCATGTGCAGGAGTTATTTTAGGGTTCTCCATTAGTCGCAAATGATAGTAATCTTTTTTAAAACATCAAAAGCAATCAAATAAGAGGCATCAACGTGGTTTTTTTTAGTTAAAATTATCTTCCAAATGTTGGGTGGGTAAGAAGCCCTTTTCTTTCTGGTTATAGTGTGCCCATCTTAACAGGAATACAAATTGGAATTCCAATTAGAATGAATAGTTATTCATTCCATTTTACAGTTCCTTTGGATGATTTTCAGCTCAGTAAGGTGATAATTTAATATCCATTTAACACCAAATGGATATTTTAATCAAAAAAGTATCCATTCCAAATGAATACCAAAATCATTCAATTTGTATTTTTTAATATTCTTTATTTTCTTTCTGTAGGACATTTTTTGGAGGTAGGAAAGCGATTCTTCTGGGAGTTAGCCATAAGTCTATTTTAATGAATAAAAAAGTGATTTTATCCGGTAATAGGAAATAATCTCTTTATGGTAAGGATGCCGAAAATAATATGTTTATATCGAAGTATAAACAATAATACTTAATGCATAGGATATTGAATATTTATATAAAGTGTCGCAGGGTATCCACCCGAAACGAATTTCGGAATCAGCGTTGAGATCGGTAGTTCGAGAAGCCTACTTAGGCATACAAAATATATATTTTCAGCGCGCGGTCTTTGAAAATCAGTCGGAAAAAGTCCAAAAGCAAAAGTACAGAAGAAGTATTCTCTATTTCAATATTAAATTTTTTTCTGATACCGGCAGAGATCTCTCTTGTACGGACTTCTGGAATATCTCTCTTGTTGCGACCTCTGGAATATTGAAATAGAAGAACTAGTTCTGTTATTAAGCAACTAGCTCTTTTTTGAACTATTTTTTTTAGTAAAAACTAGCTTTAAGAACTATTTAAAAAAGAAACTCTTTAAAATGTTGTTTTCCCTTCCCAGATTTTCGGCATCGACAACGAGGGCAACGAGGATCTACGTCTTCTGTCCGCTTTTCAAGTTCAAGTCCAGGAACTTTTTACCCGTGATCGCAAGCATCCCGTTGTGGTTGTCGCCCTCACCAGCGATCGTCATCTGAAACCGATGATTCAAAGTCTTTTCCTGGAAATTATCAGCATCGAGATGCCCGACCAAGAACAGCGCTATGAGCTGCTACGTTGGATGCATGTCCGGGAGACTTTTAATCAAATGATTTACAATCAAAAGGCTGTCGATCAGTTACCAGTCTTTCGACTGCAGCAACAGGCACAATTTATGTCTCGATTGTCTCCACAATGGCCAGAGACTCGCCGAGTTTTGCATCAAGTGGCGGCCAAATCGCAAGGATTTCTTTTGGGAGACCTACAGCTGCTCTATGACAATGCTGTGCGCTTGAAAAGTCGTCGCCAAACTAGCCTGGATTGGGAGCACTTTGCTAAGAATCTAACTGATATGCAGAGTTCCTTTGCCGATAGCTTGGGTGCGCCTAAAGTGCCCAAGGTCTATTGGTCGGATATTGGAGGTTTGGCCAAACTGAAGGATGAGATCCAAAGTAGCATTGGCCTGCCCCTCAAGCATGTTCATCTGATGGGCAAAAATCTAAGACGTTCGGGAATTCTACTCTACGGACCGCCCGGCACAGGCAAAACTCTGGTAGCCAAGGCAGTGGCTACCGAGTGCAATCTGAGCTTCCTGTCCGTTCAGGGTCCCGAGCTGCTTAACATGTATGTGGGTCAGAGTGAACAAAATGTAAGGGAAGTATTCTCGCGTGCCCGCTCTGCGGCACCCTGTGTGCTCTTCTTGGATGAACTGGATTCGTTGGCACCCAATCGTGGGGTGGCTGGTGATTCTGGTGGCGTTATGGATCGCGTGGTGTCTCAGCTTCTGGCCGAAATGGATGGCATGGGTGAGGCGGCGGCAAGCAAACCCATTTTTATACTTGCGGCCACCAATCGTCCGGATTTAATAGATCCCGCTCTGTTGCGTCCGGGTCGTTTTGATAAGCTGTTCTATGTGGGACCCTGTTCGAATGCGGATGACAAGGCGGCTGTCTTGAGAGCTCAAACACAACGATTTGTCTTGGCAAGCAATGTGGACATGTCCGAGATAGCAGAGTGTTTGAAAAAGGAAATGAGTGGCGCTGATTTGTACTCCATCTGTTCGAATGCCTGGCTTTCGGCTGTAAGACGAATTATTGATAGACATTTGAGTGGTCAACTGAGGGATGAGGAACTATTGTCCCGGAATGTCATTGTGGAGACGGAGGATTTTACCAACTCTTTTACTAAATTTGTGCCTTCCATAAGTCAAAAGGACTTGGAGTACTTCAACAATTTAAAGGCTTCGTATAGCGTTTAAAGGAATTATGTTGTTATTTAGTCGGTAGAAACTGAGATTCGTTGTTAATGTTTTCAACTATTTTGCAATAATAAATGGTTGATCGAGTTCTTTTAAATTTTGCAGCAATATATTAATTAAGGAATGGAAGAAAGCAAATATATATTAATATATTTGAAACTGGCGCCACTCAAACCTAACGTTTAAAACCATGCACAGACAAATCTATCGATATGTGCTTATCGATCTTAGCAATTGCGTGAGCCGATAGCAGTGGTGGCAAAGTTTAATCTCTTTACGCACGACTC
>JAWNNM010000115.1:0-158078 GCA_035044965.1 Lordiphosa andalusiaca | reverse complement strand
GGCCAGGATCGGAACGACTCCGACTCGGTGGTGAATTTTTATTTGCCATTTGCCAACAAAACCATTTAACAAATATACAGGCGTGTTAAGGTTTTCATTTACACTAAAATTACTCAATTATGATTTGGCTTCCTATTCTGCTTTCCACAAGTCGGTAGAATTACTTGATTTGAATTCACATTGCTTGAAGTCTGTGAATTCAAAAGTTAATTCGTAAGAATTAATTTCATAAGATGCCCTTTCAATAAAGCGTCACTTTAAAGAGCTAAATTAAAACACTATAAATTTTTCCAGAGTTTGTATATGTTTTTTTTTCTGCTAGTCCAACTGTTTCAGTTGTCAAAAGGAAACCAATTTGGAAATGAAACATTCGAATTGCAAGTCGAATACATATCGTTCGAATACCAGATTTCTAGCCACCTTTCATAGAAGTCGTAAAATTCAAGCACCCTCTGTAAAATGAATTGCACGGAAATCTCGCAGATTCTAAAAAGCGTATGTTCGTAAATTGACTGATTTGTTGTACATTGGCCAGAATCTAAAATATGTATATGCATACCTACATATGCATACAGGCCCGTCAAAAGTAGATTCTGGGCCCGGGGGTTTTTCCATGTGTTTCACAGTTTGCTTAAGTTTTCGCCAGAAATCCGGTCTGAAGGCTCCTCTCAGAAGTCCGGGCCCGGGGGAAACACCCCGTCCCCTGTCGACGTTCCTGTATATATATGCATGTTTGTATTAAAATAAATGACTCGGTCGTCAGTTGTACATGTGCCGAGAACTTAAGCACGGCCCAACACCAAATAAGTACATAAATCGATCCTTTCTTTGTATTTACATTGTACATGCATACGTACTTACATAAAAAATTAAGTTGTCTTTCATCGATTATTTGTTAAAGAAGTTTTCTGTTCTGTTGCGATTCCTTTACGCTTATACGCCACACTTATCGCAACTTTGCTTAGATCGCAATATTAACATTCACAAACAAGACACTCAAGCGTCGTTTGCGCTGTACTGCGATAGATATTGCGATATAATCAAACAGATAAACGCTTGCCGCCGTTTCTTCCTTTTTCTTTTTCAATTGTTAGAAAGAGAGACAAATGTATCGGTTAATAAGCAGCCAAAGAAGAAGTCCAAAGTTCCAAGTACTGCAGTCGTACTTGGAAAAAATTGCATTTGTGTCTTATTAATTAATTAATTAAAACTATGCCTCTTGCTAAAACAAATCCATATTGGAAATACATTTTTCTTGATATTGAAGCATGTGTGAGAAGCTGTGTAGTTGAAAAAGTTCTCACATTTACAAATGTACATACATATGTACAATAGAACCTTCAAACTGCGATTTTTTTGGATTCACTTCTCACGTTGAGATCGCGACCCCAGCGCCCGATCGTAGACACCCGAACGCAACCCCGAGTGAGCGGCAGCTAGCAGAGAGCACCAGAGAGCGGAGGCTATTTAGTGCCCGTTCAACCCATGTCATTGAATGTACGAACGATTGAAACTTTTATGTTCAATATTGTTTCTTTTAATTACAAATGAATAAAATAATTTGGACATATCTCAGCATTTACTATTTGCAATACTTACAAAATCTTTACTTATACCGTTATGTACCGGTATACCGAAATAAAAAACTGGGTACAGTATCGACACCGAAAACCGAAATTGAACCTTTTATCGAAACATTGAATTCGGTTTGTACCGGTTCCCGTATCGGAACCGAAAATCGTTTCGGTAATAGTCCCTGATATAAAGTGAAGGAAAGTTAAATAAATAAATAAGTGAAGAGTAATCCCATAATAAAAAAAGAAAATAAAAAAAAAATTGCAAATTAAAAATATAGGAAAAATAAAAATAAATGAATAACCGAAGAATTTCTGAACCCGATGGTGGAAAATTTATTAGCCATTCTGGCAAGCTATGCCTCTACTCACAGCTGGAAGTGGTCAGAGAATTTCACGGAGATGAGTGTAAAGGGATGTTGTGGCCGTATTCCAATGGCTCCTGACTTTGGCACATTAAGATCTTGTGTCTGTCAGAAGCGAGATAAAAAAACAACTCCGATTGCGACAACCGAGAAAATGAAAAGAAAGGTTTGACTGGAGTGGGAGAAGGAATGATAGTTTTAGTTGGGACTCTAATGCCAATGGACATTCATAAGCACTCGTGCTAATGCTATCCAATAATATCTAATAATTGATATTTAATTAAATAAAACTAATTGATTGACTACGCGTACAAATTCAGCAAATGCAATTGCAACGAACACTAGCAACACCATGAGTCAGAGTGAACTCAATGCCCAAATGCAACAATAACAAGACGATCGCAGGCTTTATATACAGCGCCACAACGCTTATTTTGCAATTGTCTCTTCCGAGCGCCCCAGCACGGCGACTGTAAGCTCTTATTATACTACCACTGCGACGTGAAGCTCCCAACGCCCCACCTCCTCTGCTCAGCCCACGATGATGAACTTTTCAGCAAATGCAACAAAAATTGCGGTAATGCTTACTCCAGCGCAATCAACCTGCACCACCTGTTCGTATGTGCAGACCGGCATCGATCGGTAAGTACAAATAAACAAACGAACATTAATCCCGCAAAACAAAAAAAGCGGCAACACACCAAAATAAAACAAAATAAGCGATAAACCTACAGACAAAGATCCCCTCACTGGTAATAGGTTTAAAATTCTTCCAAACAGTCTGACGCTGAGAGTGAAGAAAAAGCTGCAAGTGCCGCAAAACCAAAGCCTCCGCCAATCTACATTAGGGAGACCAGCTGTACGACCCTAGTAACAAAGCTTGTCCCGGTAATAGGCAACAACAACTTCTATGAGACATCAGTCAGCAAGGGCAACGTACGCGAAACAAAGCTCCAAGTTAACACCGATGACGACTATCGCGCTGTCGAAAAATGTTTAAGGGCTGAAAATAAAAGCTACTACACCTACCAACTAAAAAGTAGCAAAGGCCTACAAGTTGTAATCAAAGGTATTGAATCAAGTTTACCTGCAACGGAAGTTGCTTATGCTTTAATAAACGGAGACAAAAAAACCCCAGCCGCTTTTCAAAGTTGAGCTGAGCTGACATAGCTCCTATTTTACAAACTACCTTACTTATTGCACTGCAGTGTAACAGTTGAGGAACCGCACAAACGCACAAATCTAGTGATATGTACCAATTGCCAAGAATTTGGACACACTAAATCCTACTGCGCTCTGCGATCTGATTGTGTACCATCCGGAGAGCTGCACAACACTGCATCATGCCCCGCAAACAAGGAGGATCCCTCAGTCAAAAAATGCAGTAACTGTGGAGGGAACCACACCGCAAACTACAGAGGTTGCCAAGTATACAAAGATCTGAAGAGCAGAATTAATATACACACGGAATTTGCCTAATTGCCTTAATTTGTATACACCCTCGCAGTCGACCCCTGGAGTCTTCTTCACCAAAGCTACGAGATCGTCTTTTGCCCCATCTACTACTACCCAAGGCGTTTCTTTCGCAATCGTCTTGAAACAACGAACAATTTCAGACGAAACTCGAACTGAGCCGACTCTGACTACAAAACATGTGGAGCAACCATCATACCAATATAGCTTAGAAGCCATGTTTCTATCGTTACAACAAACCCTGAAAGATTTTATGGTGTATATGCAAAACGCAATGCAAGAACAGATGAGAACGCAAGGCCTTCTCATTCAACTGCTCGCTTCGCAACAACCCAAATAATGGCTCTCCTAAGAGTATCACTCTGGAATGCAAATGGCATTCCTCGCCACAAAGTGGAGCTATCCAAATTTCGGCAAGACAATGAAATCGACATTATGCTTCTTGCAGAGACTTATCTGAGAGACCGATATAATTTCAAATTATATGCATTTTACGGCACAAATCACCCTGATGGTAAAGCCCTTGGCGGAAATGATATCCTAGTCAGAAGCCGCATCAAGCATTATCCACTATCGTGATATTCGGAAACCTAGAAGTAGAATCTAAACGAGGCAATATCACTCTGTCTGCTGTTTACTGTCCCACACGATTTGCAATATCAGAAAACAATTCCTAGATTTCTTTAATACACTCGATCAACGCTTCTTCGCTGCTGTGATTATAACTCGAAACATCCCCACTGAGGCTCCAGACTGAGTAATCCCAAAGAGAATCAGCTCTACTCACGTACTCACCCGCGCATCAACAAACGCGACAATGTTTCTACGGGAGAGCCTACATACTGGCCAGCAGATCCAAAGAAAATACCCGATCTTATAGACTTTGCTATAACAAGAAAAGTTCCACAACAACTGGTAACTGCAGACGCCCCTGCAGACTTGTCGTCAGACCAGAGAATATCCTCAGAGACTGATTTCACACAAGACAAACTGGCTCAAATACAAAAAATATATCAGCAGTCACATCGTGCTGAGCCAAAACATAAACAGCGAAGTAGACATTGAAAACTCAGCCCAAGCCCAAGCATTACTGCTTCTGCTCATCATTCAAACCCTCAAACAACAATAACAACACCTAAGCAAGATATTATATCAGATTAACAAACAGCTACATAGACCGGCTGGTGTCTGAAAAGTGGCGTGCAAGGAGAGAATGGCAGCACTATAGGTCACCTGCGTCAAAAAATCGTCTGAGACTTGCGGAACGCGTACTTCGCAAACACTCGAAGCGGAAGAGCAGCTAGCGCATAGCCATTTTATAGAAAAACTATCGCCTACAAGCATCAAATTTTCCCTATGGAGAGCACACGCAAGCATAAAGCCACCTGCAAAGGTAGACGCCTTTAAGGGACCAGAATGGAAGTTGGGCCCGCAGTGACGGAGAGAAGGCAAATGTATTTGCACTTTAATTCAGCCAAATCCACCCACCAATGGCTATGCACTTCCGTTGGTTCCCACCGCCGCACAAACTGACCCAATCAAAGTTTATTCACTTGAAATAAAAAATGCTATCGGAGAACTACAAAAAAGAAAAATGCCTAATACTGTTCTGCCATTTTCCTAGATGTTGCCCAAGCATTTGACCGCGTTTTGTTGGACGGTCTTAAATTCAATTTTTTATTTATAGAGAACTACCCTAGCAATAGTAAAATTACAGGCTAGCTTAATATTACGGGACAATGGCATCAAGGGCCTTCAGCTCCAAGTTATACATATTTGGGTGTATGTGTTTTTTTTTTTGTTTACGTTACTTTGTACATTTTTGTAATATTAGTATTTACATTCTAATTAGATTAGTTTCAAGTGAAGATGGATTTTAGAAATTTCTGTTAGATTTGATAGTATTTGTTAGTGGTTTTTAAGTAGTTAAGAATTGTGGTTATGTTTAAGGGTGAGGGATTGGACAGTAGGTGGACTGGGTTATTGTTTACGAAAATTGCTTGTATGTGTGTTTGTGATGGACAGATGATGAGTATGTGTTCTATTGATGTTTGGCTCTGATTGTTGCAAAGGTTACAGGTGCTTGGGTTTTGTCTATGTAGTGTTGGTGTGTGATTTTTGTGTGTCCTAGTCTGATTCGGGTGATTTTTATTTGGTCTAAACGGGATATACGTTGTCCGTTGTGCTTGAAAAGATTGTAGCTGTTCAGGTTGTTTCGGTCGATGAGTTGGTACCAGATCGATGTGTCGCTTATGTTAGTTTGGGTTTTCATGAGGTGTGTGAAATTTATATGTTTTTTAATGTCTTGTATATTGTTGTTTTCGGTTGTAATATATGGGTGATTGGATGCGTTTTTTGCAGTGTTGTCTGCAAAGTCGATGCCCCTTATACCTACATGTCCGGGTATCCAAACTATTTTAAATTTGGGGTGTGTCTTTATTAAAGTGTTGCGGGCTATTGTTGAGTAGTGTTCTGATTTATTAACATTTGCTATGGAATCTATGGCGGAGAGAAAATCTAAGCAAATGTAATATTTGCCTCGCTTGCTTTTGAAGGTTTCAAGTGCTACATATATGGCTATAATCTCAGAGGAGAGAGGAAAACTGTGGAATAATGAGGTAAATTGACCGATTTAAGTTTTTCTGACTCTGTGGTAATTGCAAAGGCTGTGATTCCGTTTATTTGTGATCCGTCTGTGTAAATGAATTTTCGATTTATGTTTTAATTTTTTTTTCCCTCAAATTTTGTGCGGTATATTTGATTACTTGTATTTGCTTTTGTAGTGTATCTAAAAGATGTGTCAATTGTGTTTTGTTTTAGGTTCCAAGGTGGTTTTGTTTGAGTAATTGATTTTTGGGTCGAAAAGGTAGATTTTTTCCTGACAAGTCAATTATTCGGTCTATAGTTGATTGGAATCTTAGTTTTCTGGGGGGCTTGTAGTTTTTTGTTATGCCAATGATGGGTGAGTTTCTTGCTGTGATAAGGGGCTTAAAAAGTTGTGCTGTGAGATGATCGCGACGATCTTCGATTGAGGTGATTTTTGCCTCAAACAGTATGTTTTTTGTGGGAGTGGTTATAAAGGCTCCAAGAGCAAGTCCATAGGCTGTATTTAGATTTAATGTTGATTTTATTGATCGAAGGGTGGTTTTTGGACTGTTACCATAAATGGGTAGACAGTAGTTAGCTTTTGTCGTTATTATTGCTTTTGTCACATTTATTAGACTAAGTGTTGCAATTAAATTTGTTACTTGCGAGACATTTTATAATGTTCATTTTATGTTTAAACGCCAGTGTGAGTTGTTCGGTGTGAGTATTGTTCTGAGTATTGGTTGAAGGTCTATGTTTTTTCTGTTTTTATACCCTATTCCCATTGAAAATGGAAAAAGGGGGATCATGAAGTTGTGCGAATGTATGTAAAAGGGAGAAGGAACATTTTCCGACCCCTTAAAGTATATATAAACTTGATCAGCATGTACAGCCGAGTCGATATAGCCATGTCAGTCTGTCCGTCCGTCCGTCCGTGCGTCCGTCCGTCCGTCTGTCTGTCTGTATGAACGCGTCGATCTCAGAGACTTTAAGAGATAGAGCCACCAATTTTTGCATGAAGGTAGACTTATGCTGTACGCAGATCAAGTTTGTTTCAGATTTGGAAATTCCACCCCGTCCCCCTTTTATCACCAAAATACCAAGACCTCCTCTAGCCATCCTAGACAAAAAAAAAACGTCAGATCCACAATTTTTAAGTTAGAGCCTCGTGGTAGTATACATCAAGCTATGCCCAATATCTATCTATTCTGTAAAGTACAATCAGATCGGACAAAAAACACCGGAGTTATAAGCGAAACAGTTGAGCTGATAAGAGCACCCCCCAGTTGTTGGTCAGGACTAGAAAGAAGTGTTGCCTACATTTGGGATGATAATTTTGTTACATTCATCTTCAAAATTTTAAAAACAAATAAATGAAAACAAATGAACAGGGTATTTTGTGATCGGAAAACTCGACTGCAGCGCCCTTACTTCTTTAGTTTTAGGATTATGGGAAAGTCGTCAGCATATGCACTTATACTGAGGTTTGGGTGGTCCGTAATGTGGCATTTTAATTTGTTGAAAGCAATTACAAAAAGGACCACTGAGAGTGGAGAACCCTGGGGAATATCGTTGTGGATTGGATGGAATGATGAGTTGGACGAGTTCACACGGACTATGATTTTTTATTTGTCATGAAGTTTCGTACATAGTTGATCATTTTGGGACCGACTTTCCATTCGGCGAGCTGGTCTAGAATAGAGTGTGTACCTATTCTGTCAAAGGCTTTTGCAAAGTCTAGGGATATTATTGATGTGTGACCTTTTCGAGAGATGGATCTAGCTATGAGATGGTCTACGTGTAGTAGACTGTCTATAGTAGATTTCCCCTTTTTGAAACCCGTTTGGCTAATGTGTATAAGTTTGTCATTGGTGACAAACCACCACAGCCTCTTAGCTATTATTTTGTCTAATACTTTTGATAAACATGGATTGAGAGATATTGGACGGTATGAATTTATTTCTGTTTTAGTGGCATTGGGTTTAAGAATGGGTACTGTAATACTGTTCTTGTATGCTTGTGGTATGTGGCTATTTTGTACGTTGTTTTGCAGGTTAACTATTCTTTGTTTTGTTTTTATACTCTGTACCGTAGGTACATAGAGTATTATAAGTTTGTGCAAAAGTATGTAACATCCAGAAGGAAGCATCTCCGACCCCATAAAGTATATATATTCTTGATCAGCATCAACAGCCGAGTCGATATAGCCATGTCCGTCTGTCCGTCTGTCTGTCCGTATGAACGCACAGATCTCAGAGATGGTAAGAGATAGAGGCTTGACATGTATGGGACATATGCTTCTTATGTCTGCAGGCAGATCAAGTTTATTTTCAATTTTGGCCACGCCCCCTGCCGCCCCCGCAATTTAGAAAAAACGTCATATCTCCCACAGTTTTGAAGATAGATGGCTTGTTCCTTCTGAACATATTTAGTTATTAGGATAACTTATCGATCCGCCAAAGGAATGAAGAAGATCGGATGAACGGTTTTCGAGTTATGGTCAAAAGACAGATTTTCTTGGTACAGAGTATGTTATAGTCGGGCTTGACCGACTTTCTTTCTTGTTATATCTGTGTTTTTTATCATGGATTAATTTACTCTGTCCAGTCCGGGGGTGTTACCTTTGAGCGAGTTTCGGGCTGCGGAGAATTCCATTAGAATCTTTTCTATTTCTGATTTTTTCTATTTCTAGTGCTTTTGGTCTTGGAATGTATGTATGTGTGTGGCTAGTGGATAAGGATGAATATTTGGCGTTTATACAGGTTGTTGGGAACATTGTGTCATGAGACGTTTTTGAGAAGTTTTTACTAAAGAGTTCAGTAATTTCTGTTTTGTTCGTGGTCGTTTGGTTGGTGTCTGGGTTGTTCGCACAATGTATGCTTTTTATTGTATTCAGGCCACAAAAGCGCCTTATGTTTTGCCAAATTTTTTTTGAGGGTGGCATCAGTTGATATTTGGGATGTGAAGTTGTCTGTACTTTCTTTTTTTGCTATTTTTAGTGTGCGTCTAAAAAGGGCATTTGCTTTTTTGGATTTTATAATGTTTTCTTGTGTGATGTGTCTGTTAAATTTTTTCCATGTTTTTCTTTTCTCTGAATGTAGTTTTCGTAGTTCTTTATTCCACCATGGAACAGTACGAGGTTGATTTTTTTTATATGGAATTGTGGTATTGAGTAGCGTGCACTAGATATAATTATTTTGTGTATTGTTGAGGCCTCTTTGTTTACGTTTATGCTTGGATGTAGTTGTGAGGGTATGGTTTCTGTCCGCTATCTAAAAAGTGTCCAGTTTGCTTTATCTGTTATAAAGTGGGATCTGGCGGGTGAGTCCGTTGAATTTTGTGTAAAGAGGGCTGTGATTAAAGGTAGGTGGTCACTGCCGTAAAGGTCATCATCAGTTTTCCAGGTACCGTCAATTTGAAGAGTTGCGTTGCAGAAAGTGAGGACTATATGCGTGAGTGTATTGTGTGTGCTGAGATGTGTGGGAGCCGTCGTTTAAAAGGGTGTAGTTGGATTCGGTTATGAAGTTTTCTAAAATGTTTCCTCTTTTGTTGTTAGAGTGTGAGCCCCATTTTCTGTGCCAACTATTAAACTCACCAGTGACTATCGTAGTTACGTTAGATGTTTCTAAGACTAGCTCTAGATTGGTTCGGGAAAAGAGCTGATTGGGGGCAATGTAGGCTGATATTATTCTGAATTTACATTTGGACTCAAGTACTACACAAATGGAATCCATAGGCATGTGAGGTGTTCTTTTCTATCATAGAGTAGTTAATAGGAATGGGAATGGATTGGGTGTTAAGAAGGTGTTTTTCTTGTAGGGCTATTGCTTGCGGATAATATTTTTATACCCTGTTCCCATTGAAAATGGGAAAAGGGGGATCATGAAGTTGTGCGAATGTATGTAACAGGGAGAAGAAAAATTTTCCGACCCCATAAAGTATATATATTCTTGATCAGCATGAACAGCCGAGTCGATATAGCCATGTCCGTCTGTCCGTCCGTCCGACCGTCCGTCTGTCCGTCAGTCCGTCCGTTCGTCCGTCCGTCTGTCTGTATGAACGCGTCGATCTCAGAGACTATAAGAGATAGAGCCACAAATTTTTGCACGAAGGTAGATTTATGCTGTACGCAGATCAAGTTTGTTTCAGATTTGAAAAATTCCACCCTTTCTTCCTTTTATCCCCATAAAACCTAGACCTCCTCTAGAAATCCTAGACCTAAATAGCCGTCAGATACACAATTTTTAAGTTAGAGCCTCGTGGTTTAGTATACATCAAGCTAGGCCCAATATCTATCTATTCTGTAAAGTACATTCAGATCGGACAAAAAACACCGGAGTTATAAGCGAAATAGTTGAGCTGATAAGAGCACCCACACCCCCCAGTTTATGGTCAGGACTAGAAAAAAGTGTTGCCTACATTTAGGTTCAAAATAACAAAATTAATGAAAACAAATGAACAGGGTATTTTGTGGTCGGGAAACTCGACTGCAGCGCCCTTACTTGTTTAATTAGTGATTGTAGTTCGCCATAGTTGGCCTATGTTAATGGTTGCAGAAGGGTGAAGGCGATCGAGCAGGTGAGAGATAACAACTTCCAATAACTTTTGTCGTTACTAGATTTTGTAATCCGATCTTCTGCTTGAGCACCTCCGGCCAATTAAATGTGGTTTTACTTATCAGGTGTCTAAATCCATTTCGTCGTCATCTACATCGATTGGTGTTTCTTGGTTTGGCTTTTTTTTTGTCGATTTGTTGTTTGGGGTCTTTGATGGTTTTAGCTGGGTCCTTAGGTTGTAAGCTTCTCTTTTAAAAAGAGATGTTTTGGTCTCTGCTAGGGCTTTTGTGGTAGTAGCGTTTAAAGTGTTGTGGCTTTGTAATTGGTTGCTGCTGGTGGTTTGAGTCCGAGGAGTTTGACTACCAGTGCTGTTGGTGTTTGCGACGTTAGTCTCTGGGCTAGCTTTGAATGTTGTGCTGATATCAGCATATGATTGCTGTGGACGGATTTGTTGTGTCAATGTTGGGCGGGCAGCTGAGGCGTGGGATGCGTTGTTGGTGTTGTAGAGCTCGTTGTATATTTGGAAGGCTTGTTTATTGTTGGATTTTTGCAGTACGCGGATTGCTTGAATTTCTTTGTGTTTAAAAAACGAAGGGCAGTTGCGATCAAACGTACTGTGATGGTAATAGCTAGTTATGCCGCTCTCCTTGCAGTTTACACAGCATTTTAGGTTGTGGCATGTTTCGTTCTCTTCAGTGTGTGGTGGATTTGCGCAATCGAGACATAGTGAATCTCTTCCGCAGCCGTTGATAGTGTGTCCAAGCCGACCTCATTTTCTGCACCTCATGGGCAGATGAATGTAGGGCCAAACACTTACTCTTTGATAGCCGATGTTGATTTCGGTGGGCAAGTTAAGAGTTGCAAACGTCAGTATGGATAATCCCGTTTCATGTAGCTCTTCTGTTTCTTCACAATTTTTTTGCATTCGGTGACGTTTTGTGCTTTGAGTTCTTGAACGATTTCTTCTTCTTTAATTCCTCTTAAATCGTAGCAGTAGATTACTCCCTTTGTGAAGTTAAGAGTGGTGTGCTCGCTTACATCGATCTTAATCTCGTTGCTTAGTGACGTCAGTTGAATGAGTTTTGATGCTTGAGTCATTGTTTTTGTTTTTATTAGGATAGTCCCGTTGCGGAGTTTGGTGCATTCGTCAATTTCGCCAAACGTTGTCGATGACTTTTTTGATGAGAAACGGAGAGACGTTGGTAAGTGTTTCATTGTCGTTGCTTCTTTTCATTATTAGGCATTTAGGGCCGGTGGATGTATTATTTAGTCTTTTATTTGGGTCTTTGGTGATTCGTTCTTTGTTTGGATCAGGGGGGTCGGGCTCCCCCATCTTAAGAGCCTGAGTTTTAACTTGTTGAAAGAGAATTAAATTAGTCTTTTCTCTTAAGTTCTGTGTTTGAGTTTTGTTTGAAATTTGTGGTTTTTGTTTAGGCGCACGAAGATGATGATTGACACGTCTTGACTAGGCAACGATCGGTTTCGAATGCTTCTACCAAATACACACAAAGTCCTATAAAGTTACGTCAGTAGCAGAGTATTTACAGTTCGTCAAAATGAGTACACAACAGAAGAGTTCACCATAGGAGCCGGAGTACCGCCGGTCAGTGTTCTTGGTCCTTTCCTATCCGTACTATACACTGCCGACATACCAACACACTCTCGACTTACAATAAGTACTTTTGCGGATGAAACGGCAATATTAAGCAGATCACGATGTCCAATTACCGCAACAAGACTTTTGGCAAGCCACCTTACCTACGTGGAAGAGTGGCTGGCCAACTGGCGTGTTAATATCAACGAGCAAAAGTGTAAACAGTCACGTGTTTCACATGGTTTCACGTGGTTCACACTCAACAGAAGCACCTGTCCCCAGCTATCACTAAACGCAACTTTGATCCCGCACTCAAACGATGTGGATTACCTAAGTGTACACCTCGATAGAAGGCTCACATTGCGCAAACACATAGACTCAAAAAAACTTCAGATAAAGCAAAAGGCTAAAACCGCCTTCACTGGCTAATTAACTTCCGTTCACCTCTAAAGCTGGAATATAAGGTCTTACTGCAGAAAAGCATCACAAAGCGTGTCTGGACCTATGACTCACACCTATGGGGAAATGCTTGTGCGAGCATTGTGGACATCCTCCAAAGACCACAGTCAAAAATCCTTAGAACTATCACTGGAGCGCCATGGTACATTCGTAATGAGTGTATCTACAACGACTTGCACCCTAACCAACTTGCAAAATCTTTCACCATGCTGCCAACGTATTCTTGTCTACGAAAAAACGACCTACCAGTCTTTTAATATTTACTATAAACATTTCGTGTATAAATCTAGTTGGCCTACCATAATGTTAATTCATTATTTTGGGATTAACCAGATGTTCTTTTGTCCATCAAGCTGATATAAGTGCAACGAAATAAACGAAAATAGAAAGACGATCAAATTTAAAAAATTTGTCATTAACTAAGGAACAACTCTATTCAAAGGTCAATTTGGGCACCTTCGGGCCGGCTGATGCTGCTCGCTTGCTTTTTTTGGGCTGCATTGATTTGTGTCTTGTGGCATAAGACTCATAAACCCAGATATTTTTGCTCAGTGTAGTAGTAGTAGTAGTAGTATGTTTTTATTTAGTAAAGGTAAAATATTTATAATAGTATAAACAGACTATAACTGGCTTTACATTAATAAAAACCATAAAAGATGCACAGCTATGGTATTTTTTTAAACCGTCAGTTGATACTAGTATTTTTAAAAAAAAAACAATCATTATCTATTTTGTCTGAGAGTCGCCTTTCATTTGACTACTCCACCCACCTTCCCCGTTCGTCACGAGATAGTGGATCTTCCGTCAATGAGGACGGCTCTACAGACTATCTTTGAAAGAAATAACAATGAAACAAAAATAACTTAAAAATCTTCATTTTTTGCTCAGTGTGACCTCAATAGTTTTTTCAAAGCAAAAAATCATGCAAAACACATTTTCCGCTATATCTTTAAAACAAAAGCTGACGGAGCCAAACCGAGGTGACCAGTTTTGTGATCAGTGGGCAAAACTGAACAAGAATTTTTGATCAAAGATCATGCAGTATAATAGCTGTTGCCCTGTGTCATTAGTGAAGACCTAAAATAAGTTTACACTTTGTTGCTACAGCGATAGCACCAAGTTGATCAGCTTCCTCATTCTCATCTCAATTCTTCTCAATGAAGTAAACTTCTAAAAATTTGTGTTCAGGAGGAGGAAGGGATCCTTTACCGTTATACACGAAAGAAGTACTTCCATCTATGTATGATCCAAGAGGCTCTGGTTGGTCTTCGTGTAAGGGCAAATTTAGATTTCCGTTTGAGCAACACATTCCCCGCGGCTTATTTCGAAATTTAAAAGCATCAGAAAAAGGACAAATAGTAGTCATCTCTTTGTCATAGTTGAATGCCTCTTAAATTAAATCATTATGTTCTCGGTCATTTTCTCGTCGTTACTCTCGCTCCTCGGCTGTTATAGTTGCTCGGATAGTGGAAGCTCCATTTATGAGTCTTAGGGACTTTCTTCGCTTTCCTTGGCAGTTTTAGTATCTCTGAAAGAAGCAGCAAGAGCTCGAACCCCGCCTGACCTAACCTCTTTCTCCTCAGCGGTTTCAGTTGCTTTAATAGTGGCAGCTCGGGTACTGAGTCCTTGAAGACGTTCTATTCGCTTCTCGGGTGTTTCAGTTGCTTTGACAGTGAAGGATCGAGCTTGGAGTCGTCGGAGTCGAGAGGTAAGGCCATGGGAGCACACACACAGAAAGGCGACTGTCTGTTCTACGCTGTCACTCGATGTTTTTGCGCGCATGCTGCTTTGAAATTCTCAAACAGTTATGCCATCACAGGCATGGAGAAGCGGTTGAGTTACTGACAGTTTGGTAGGCATTCATCGCCTATTAGAAACAGCTGTTCGATCTACCCGCCTCCTATGTAACATGACATAACATGACCTCGAGCTGTGGCTGGTGCCCAGACCGGTGCACCGTAGAGTAGGGACCAGCTGAGTAAACCGATAAGCAGTTTACGGCGTGATTGTCGTAGTCCTCCATTATTGGCAAATGGTCCCTGGTATTTGAGGAAGGGGCGGTATGTAACACTGGTATCGCCTACTATAATATGGACAGATTCCATAATTGGCACAGCCTCCGTTTTTTTTAGTAGCAAGCGATAGGCCCTTGCTCCTGACCTTCAGAATCGCTCTGATTGCTGGTCTGTTTCACATCGCTGAGGTGTTTTGCTACCATGACTACAGCAATATCGTCAGCGAAACCAACAATAGTTGCCTCGGCTGGCAAATTGGAGCCGGAGAATGCCATTGTACATAATGTTTCACAGCACTGGACCAAGGACAGATCCTTGTGGAACCCCTCTCGTGACCTCGTGCTTTTTCACACCATTGTCCTTCTCATACATGAGCACTCTATAGTTCAAATAGCTTTCAATGATGGTGGCCAAATAAGGCGGCGCAACTAATGTGCTGAGAGCTTCCAGAGTATGATCCCATCCCATTGAGTTGTCTGTATTTTTAATTTCCAGTGTGGTCACCAGACAGAACTGTTCCCTCCATACATCCATCGCTCTCCTTGGATTGCCTCGTTCGCGATTCAGCATAGTTTCCAGATGGCGTTTATGGTTGATCGTCCTCTTCTGAATCCAAGTTGCAGGGCAGACGTCCATTTGTCTACTGCTTCTTCTAGGCGCGCCAGAATCCGCTCCAGAATTTGTATGACTGTGTCCAGCATGCACAGCGGCCTATAAGCTGTTGCATCTTCCGCTGGCATTCCTTACGTATACACACCAAACGCTGAACTTTCCACCTCTCGGGAAATATTCCCTCTGCGAGACAGGAATTGTACCTTTTCCTTGACACTTCGTTTGGCTGTGAAAATCTCCTTGTCATCTAAACGCTGCCATTCTGTTGCAAGAATACTTGTTGCGCGTTTTGTGGTATGTGCTGCTGATGGAAAAAAGGTCGCAACAATGTGTACCATTTGGGCAGGGCATGTAGGGGGTGACTGCCTGTTGGCCTTCAGCTTTTTCATTGCCAGCTTATACGCAAAATCCCTAGGGTTCGAACCCAGGTCGCTGCAGATGTTGTTGTAGATGTCCGTTTGATTTTCTTGATTAGCCCTTTGAAGATTTGCCTTTTCCCCCTGAAGGCTTCGCGGAGCTTATATCTGCTTTCCGGACTTGACTCGGCTACATCTTGGTTCCACCAATAGTTTGAACATCTCCTATGCGACCAATCACATTTAGGGATCATTGATCAATCGCACTCGTATAACATTTGTTTGGCCATCTGATCTGCTTCCTCGGCCGCGACATCAAAATGAAAAAAGACCGCGCGGCCTTAATTCATTTTTTAAATGAAATTAACCCGCCCGTCCAAAATTTATTTTGCAGAATGAATTTAGAATAAAATTCATTCTGCAAAATAAAGTTAACTTGATTTCTTTAATTGTTGAATGTATTTTTAATAACGGATCACAAACTTACAATTTATTTTACGAATATTTAAGGCTGCGATCAAAAGCTACCAGGGGCGGTCTTGTTTCACTCATGAAATAAATTAAGGCCGCGCGGTCTAATATCATTTGGATATCGCGGTCTAATTCATTTTGCAGAATGAATGTAGACCGCGCGGTCTAGTTTCATTTTGTGATCGCGGCCTAAATTAATTTTTCAAAGTGAAACTAGACCGCCGATCGCGGCCTTAATTCAAGTGGCTTAATTTCCATCCCCCAGCATCTAAGCGTGAAGGTGCCTGGGAAAGCAAAATACTTTTTCAAAAAAAGTGCTGGGACAATGGAAAGCTTAAATATTATAAAGAAAAGTGCTTAGAACTAATTGTGATAGTTCGAGACTTCGTCGCATGCTGTGTTTATTTTATTTAATTTTTTTTTTATTTGATTTATTGATGGAATTTTTAGTGCTACAAGATAAACTTATACATTAATGCACTAGTCACAAAAATTCAGAATACGAAAATTGAGATACAAAACAATATATGACTTGACTAATAACATTATTTAACATTAAACATTTAAAACAAATTGTTCATATTAAATAATTATAAAATTTTAAAATTGTTCTCAGTTTAATTTTTATCATTAATATTACTAATTTAATTTACTAATTTTAATACTTTAATCCCTACCTAACTATTTCCCTACTTTTTCGTTACATGTAAATTTGACTATGATTCATGATTTTGGAGATATATTTTTAGTTCATTATAAAATTGATTTGCGCCTATAAGGTATGTGTTCGACGTGATGTTGAGAGCTCAAGGTTTTCAAAGAGGTAGAGCGGTTCTTTTTTAAAAATGATTTTATGCAATTGGATTAACACCCTCAAGTTTGTCCATTATTGTAGGGGGAGGTCAAATAATTTTTTTGAGTAGCTGGATACATGGTCTCTGCGTTTTAATCACATATCTTGCAATATTGTTATGCGCAACCTTCAGTTTGTTTGAAGTTAATGCATCACAGTTTGCAAACACTTTAATGCCGTAGAAAAGCGTGGGCAGCAGATATGATTTTGCTATTTGTAGGCGAATATTGGTGGGGAGATATTGTTGGGATAAATTCAGATTTCTTCATACGCCATATGTTCTTCCTACAGCTCTAACTATATGAGTATTCCAGTTTAAATATCTATTGAAATAAAACCCTACATTTTTTGCTTCTTCCACATATTCTAAAGGAGAATTTTCAATTAAAAGAGGTCGCAAGTTGTGCGAGTTAAGAATCTTTTTATGTATTATTAGACATTTAGATTTTGAAGGATTAAGACAGAGACCATTGTTTTTAGCCCAGCCATAGATTTTTATTAACTCGCTATTACAAATATCAATACACTCGTCTAGTTTACTTAATGGCCGGATAACATATAATTGGACGTCGTCTGCTTACATATGACAATTACTATTACACAGAATATTTGGCAGGTCATTTACATATATGGTAAACAGCAAAGGACCAAGGACAGAGCCTTGAGGTACACCACGTTTAACATGTAATAACGAGGACTGTGAAGACGATACAACGACTGCTTGACACCTATTCGGCAGATAAGAAGTCATAAGTTTTATTGCTGTGTTCGAAAAATTGTATAATTGGCTAAGCTTTGTGCAACGTATGTCATGGTTTACGGTGTCAAAAGCCTTACTGTAGTCCAACAGGGTGAGTAAGGTTACTTTGCCATATCCTCAACCACACAAATGTTAATGTAACATTTGTGCCTATTGTAGTGTTAAGCCTTAACTTTCTCTTAGACTTTTAGTTGTAATTATAATCGAATTTAACAAAATAATTCATTTTAAAACATTCGTCAATATGTACTTTCGAGAGATGTGTTTCGCTATGTGTAATATTATATAATTGTGGTCTTCTGCAGAGTGTCGTCTTTTAATCATAAATTTAGATTTATTTTGATTTTCTAGCAGTTTTTTTGTTGTTGTTATTATTTACTTTTTTAACATGTTATTGCAATGTCCATATGGACTTGATTCTTAGGCAAATATTGAACTACTTTTCACTCGCATGCCGTTCATCCTCATTCCTCCGGTCAAATAGAGATCTACTTATCACTCGCATGCCACTTGCACTCCTATTTGCATGTTTAGGGACGCTCTTTCGACGGGTAATCAAACTTCGATCTCTCTCATGAAGGGGGACGTAACCTTTTCGTCAACGAAAGGGAATCGAGGGCAGGTCTCCGCAGCTTCTGCTCCACGCGTACTCACAAAAAAACACCACAGTTCTTGCGACTCCAAGGACTGACAGACGGATCAAGAATATATACACTGGGGTGATACATACTATTTCAAAAACTTAAAATACTCTATGCATCTCTGGTACAGAGTATAAAATTTGGGTCAAAGGATATAATTTAAAATCTCGTTTTTCTCGTTTAAGGTCGCCTTGGATTATGCATTTCGGAATAATTTGTTTCTGATAATTCGGTGTAATTTTGTAAAACAATACATTGAAAAGTACGAGCCGAAATATTCAAAGTATATTATTGAACCTTAATCGATCAGCTGTATAATCCTGGTGCTACAATAATCTTTAAGTCAAGCCCAATCATGGATTGTAATGATTATCGTTGCTTGGTTCTGTACTATGGGAGATTGCGCTTTTATCATTCAATGCAGAAAGTGGCTTTGGATGGGCTGGCCAAATTCCCAATGCAATCTGAATTTCGATTGTTCAATGGGATGGCGCTTGCCCTGGGCTTGCGTTTGCAAGAAAGTATACGTGAGCTGAATCCATTAAAAAATGACCATGATTTAGGGCTAGCAGCATCAATAACGCTTATCTACGCTCATAAGCATTGCCGCCTTACTGATCAGGATACGTTGCGTGGGCTCGAACGTCGTATCGACGATAGACAGTGGTCTGCCACCTCGCACTACTACTCGGCAGTTTTTTTTCACCTAATCGGAGAGACTAATGCGGCAAGCGAATACGCCGATCGCTCCATTAAAATGAATGACATGTCTGACTCGGCCTTGGTTCTAAAGATTTGGTGTGATATATCTTTGAGCCAAGAACAGGGACTGGCTGTAAATGGCAATTTGCAGAGCTTGCTCGAAGGGTGTTTGGTGCGCAGTGAAGGAAAAAGCATCGATGCTACTTTGGCTCTGGTGCGATTCTATCAGGTCAGAGGCACATTTGAGGCTGCAGTATTGGCTCTCAGTAAGCTTAGTGTAAGGTTTCCCGAACTGAACATCCCACTTATTGAGAAAATGGAAACGCAGCTGGCTGCTCTTGATTGGGACCAAGCTATGGAGACCTCATTGTGTATCTTAAATATGGAGCCTAACAATGTAATAGCATTGCGCGTTAAGGTCATGCTGTTGATTGTTCGCGAAGGTAACTTGAAGTCAGCAGCAGCCACACTGCCGGAGCTGATAGTCGCTGCAGAACGAACTGAACCCGGAAACACGACACTGTTGCTAACAATATGCCAATTATTTTCCAGAATTTGCTCAAGAGCTCCGGAAGTATTGCAAATCACTCAGCGCTGTGTGGACAAAATTAACCAACTCAATCCCAACAATGTGATCTTTTTAACTGAATTGGGCAATCAGCAAATGTTGAGGGGCAACATCTCTAAGGCAGACATTGCTTTTCGTGAGGCGTGTAAAGTGGATAGCAATAATTTTGAGGCGTTATGTGGACTAACGTTGTGCAAACTAAAAGCTCCCAGGAACAATGAGAGTAACTCTCAGATTCGACAACAATTAGCATTCCTCATGGAACTTAACGACAGTAGACGTGAACCTTTGCTTTTGTACATGTTCGCTTTATTAGCTGCTGCTGAGAAAAACGAGGTGCAATCGACCGTAAAGATGCTAACGGAAGCTACTGAGCAAAATATTGCAAAGTTGGGGGCGGTTCCCTTTGGTGTAGAGTATATATGTCGGATGGACCCTGATTTTATGCTTCAGATTTGCATGGAGCTACTGCGGCACTGTCCGGTTCAGATACAAATCAACATGAGAAAAACCAATGGCGATTTTCAGCACCATCAGGAATCATTGCCAATTACACTTAAGCATTGTCTAAACATCCTAGAGATCATTCTACAGACATGCCCCGGACTTCAGGGAGTAATACGCGATAGCTATACTTGTAAAATTTATCTTATCAAATTTTCTTTCATTTCGCTTAGGCAATATTCATGCGCGCTAAGGTTGAATTCTTATGCGGTGAGTCTTCTAAAGCGATTGGACGGCTGCAACATATGCTGACCAACATTGACGAGACTTTTACTGAGACTCATCTGCTGTTGGCTCATATTCTGCTAGAGGACGATCAGTTTGCCAAGGCCCAGGAGTATTTGGAATTAGCATTAACACACAATTTTACTGTGCGCGATAGCCCTATGTATCATTTGATAATGGGCATCGCTCAGAAACATCAGCAACATTTGCAAGAAGCTTATCAATGCTTTTTAATGGCCATGCAATTAGCTGGAGCTCTACCGGTAGCTGAAGTCAGCTATAGTTCCGACTATAGTACTTATAGAGTTCTAACTAAGTGCGATAAAATTACATTATACCTGGAACTTATCTATACACTGCGCCAAAAAGGTGATGCACAGGGAATATACGAGAGCGACCGACTTTTACAGTCTGCAATTGAAGAGTTCAGAGGTACTGTCGACGAGAGCCGTTTGGTTATTGCTCAGGCGCAACTGATGCTTGATGGCTGCAATATTACAAAGGCAATTCAGCTCCTAACTGAGATTGGACCGGATCAACCATACCACTTGCAAGTGAGTTATTAATCCGGCTAGGTACTTATTAAATGCTTGCTGACTTATCTTTTAAGGCAAAGACACATTTGGCAAACATTTACCTTGAACATCAAAAGGATCGATCCGCGTTTTCCAAGTGCTTTAAGGAGTTGGTCCTTACACGACCGGAGCCAAAAAGCTATTTGATGCTTGGAGACGCTTACATGTCCATACAAGGTAAGTGCTCGAAAACTACATATGGGTATTTCCATGGCACGCACTTAACACTCCTGGGAATCAATTGACCTTCCTCATAAATGATTGTTTTATAATTGCATTTTCGTAGCACTATTTTTAATAAATAATCTGAGTGTTGTAGAAAGATTACTTTACATACGTCAAGTGACAATTTTTCTCTCTGATAATTTTTGTGGTTTCTTTTATTTTGCAGTGCCAAAACTTACTGATAATTGCAATCACATAGTTAGTTTGGTGTCTTATGCTATCTTTATTTAGACTTTCTACCCTTAGAATAACTTTAGAGAGCAATATTAAACAAAATCTATAGGTATTTTTTTTTAGTACAATTCGTGCTAAAGAACGGTAAAAACGAGAAAGCTAAGCTAATTTCGTCTGTGCCCAAGTTTTTATACCCTTCCAAGTGCTCTCATAAATATTTGCAAAAATAGTCCTGTCGGTTCCGACATATTAGTAGATGGAACAAAGAGAAGACTCTGTGCAAAATTTCAGCTCGATACCTTCAAAACTGAGGGACTAGTTTGAGAAGAAACAGACAGACAGACGGACGGACAAAGCTCAATCGACGCAGCTCGTCACCCTGATCAAGAATATATATGGTTTATTGGGTCGGTTATGAATTAATCTAAGATTGGCTTATATCAGTTCAAATTAATTGTTTCCCAACAAAAAGATGATCAAAAACAGTGTTTATAAGTACTTTTAATTTTTTGGTCTCGATTTACTTTTCTGTGGGTATTTTTTATATTATTAGTTTTTTTTATTATTATACGCATAAAAATAACTGTCAACTGCTCTCATACCATCGAATGATATTAAAAGTGCACTTCGGCTCCCACGAAGTTTATGTGCTAGGGCGGTTTTATTTGTCCGAGTCAAAAACAAAAGGTGCTACGGTTAAGAGTCTGCATGAACAACTTACTCTGGAACTCTGATGTGGTGAACTTATGGTTGTTACATTACGTGTGTAAGTGGAAGCGCAGCACAGGCTGTGGGCTTCCACCCCATTTATAGAGATGTCATATGTGTAGTCCGCTTTCTCTTGGCAAGGTGCTAAGAGACTGCGAGGTCAACTTTCGCTGGTGATCTAACGTGGTGCAGTATATTCCAGTTCTAGTGTGTGTGTATCTGGAGACTGCAAAGCATAGGCCAAGAGCTTCTACTCCAGCTAGAGAGTTGTCATTAGGACGCAGTCAGCGTCAAGGCTGGTTTTACCAATCCGAATTCCTGGGTCTCGCATTTACCCAGGAGAAGCCCTCGGCATATGGAGGGGCAACAGACGACCTCAGCAGGAGCTGCCATAGTCTCAGAGAGTACTACGGTCAGGATGGCGTGACATAACCTCAAGACACTCAACGCCATACTGCTTGGAGGACATAGCGTACCCAGTGCCTAGATGCGTGGCATCACATGCAAACCCAGGAGAGTTTGCTTTGGCGCAAACACCATCGAATTTGTTTCATAAATCGACGACTCCAGCAACTATATGTACGTACCTCGCAATTTACCTTGGGCCAGACATGCTGCTATACTAAGGCCTTACAGGACGGTCGTACATTTCAGCGGATAGCTAAACTGTACTACTGTATAACCTGATGTTCGGGGACGACAGGGTGCTACTTGATTCATCATTGAATTTGAGAAAAAAAAAAGACAGCTGTAGTCAGATAACATTCACTGCAAGTCTTGCGCACTATGTGATGTATCGTCGGCTTATCTTGATGGCGAACGGGAAATCCCAAGTACGCTGCCTTTGAATCAAGTAGCCTTTTGATTGTTCTTACACAAAATTTAAGTACAAGTCTAGTTGTCCTTCCATAAAAACAAATATGTATTTCAATTTAAACAAGCTGTTACTACGGCAAATATTCTGATGAAAATGCGATAAAATTCACATTATTGGATCAAATGTTTGGCTATATGCTCAAATGGCCAGCGATAGCTTAAAAGTGATGATTCATTTTAAAGAAAAAAGCCTTAAATCGAGAATAGTCTGACTTTAGAGGCCAATTTAGACACTTTCCGCTTCACGTATATAGCGGCTTACATCTTTTAAGGACGCATTGATAAGTGCTTTGTCGTATATATGTTATAAAGACATTATGCATGCTGTGGCATCCGTAAATCCTAGTGTCCAAAGTTCGTCAAAACCGTTTTTCCGCCATATCTTGGAAATAAGAGCTGATGGAGCTAAACCGAACTGATTTGGAATCAGTGAAAATAATTTTGTCATATTTTTAAGTCGACAAGGCTGCACCTCACAAATATGGGCATTTTGTCGGCCTGTGTTATGTATGCGGCTGTTTTGTAAGTGTGAACAACAAAAGCTGTTGTCAGAAATCACACGTAACATGGTATGAATACACTTTTTGTTGCAAGGCCACAACAACACAAAGCGTTCTCAGCTAAGTATGTATGTATTTTTTGCTATAGCGCAGAAAAACCCACCCCCAAATACAAAAACAGAACAAACCTAAATTGACATTTGCGAAGAACCAGAGTACGCACAGCACTGAACGTGAGGGTACTTTGCAGAGAATTCATACTGATAAGGCCTCATCTCTTTTGTTGCATCAGCTGATAGCGCCTTGGGGTCGGATATGCTTTCATCTGCCTGTTACAAACATTTACAAGACTTTAGTTTACCCCTTTAACTCTTCGAGTAACGTGTATAAAAAGTTGAGTATCTCCTAAATTTTTGGAGATATCGAGCTCAGTGTAGTATAGTTCTTTTGCAGTGTAGTTGTGTGTCTGTAATATCTACAATATAGCAAATTTTCACAAAGATCGGATAATAAAACGCCTATCTGTAATAGGCTTCAAAAGCCTATGACCAGAATAAAAATCAATCAATCAAAGCAGAGGTCGAAAAAAACACACTTATTTTTTTCTCTCACTTATATGTGTCTTTGTAAAACAGAAACACAAAAAAACGAAAATATGTGTTTCCCACTGAGCGAGACACGTAAATTCAAAAAGCATGGCGTTCTCTCTATTGTGTGAGATATTTCATAGTGTCCCAAAATAACAGTTGTTTTTGTAACACTTCAACAGTTGAGTGAGATATTTTCGAACTCTGCTACTAGACCTCAACTAGCTAGTTTTTTTCCCTCTTTTTTTGTTATCCTACCTGTAAGTGAGGTTAAGCCGAGCGACAATTTTATTTCGTATTTCTGGCAAGGAATTATTTGGCCAACCACAAGGTGTTGGAGCGGGTTGATCAAAACTGATCTAGGATTGCGGATGACCAATTATTTTGGGCTTGAAGCTCCAATATAACTTATATTTTCGATCAGCTAAACTTTGAGCGTCGGTACGGGTCTTCGGAAACAGCAAAAGTGAAGGCGGAAAACGGCATGACAGCTTACATTGCATGGCGGCACAAAAAGGGCTGCCAAATCGTTTGCGTACGCATGATAGCGAATGATAGCGCCTGAACATGCGATAGCGCCTAATGCAAGTTCATCGAACATCGATTGTTTCTTATCTTATCGACAATTCAAATTCAAAATTCAGCGCACCCTCACACCACAGGTTTGAGCAAAGCTTCCATGTGAGGGCTCAAAGCTGAAAAAAAAGGTGAAGCTCTCTACCAGATGTCTTTGGCGTGAAAACTACCCAATTCTTTGCCTTGCTTATCTTCCAAGAGGTATAACGAGTTTAATATCTTTCGTTTAACTTTGGCCTTAACCCCGATTGGTGCTAGCTTAGCATTAAAGTTTTCTGCCTGATGGCTAAGTCTGAAGTTCCGTTTTATGAATTCTTGGCCAACCTTGAACGTCCGAACCTTACTACGCAGATTATACTTCCGTTGATTGGTCGAATACGCTTTCTGCATGTGTTTTTGTATGCTGGCGCGAATATTCGGAAATTCATCTACGCGATTCAATCGAGATGTTCCCTCATTCAACAATCCTAGGTTTTCTAACAGCTTGTAATCATGACCATGGGTCAGCATGTTTTGCCCAAAAACAGCAAAATATGGGGAAGGCCCGATGGATTGATGAATGTGGTTCCGCAGTGAACTGTTAATGCTACTTAAGTAGCAGGTCCCAATCACGTTGGTCTGAGCGCAGGTAGGATCGCAAAGCAGCATTGATGGATCTATTAACGCGCTCAGCCGCATTAGATTGCGGTGAGTAGGCCGCTGTAAAACAATGCTCTATCCCGGACCTGCTCAGGAAAACGGCAAAGTCCTGGCTCTTAAATTGACTACCATTGTCACTGACTATCACCTGCGGAACGCCGAAACAATCAAACAGATCTTCTTTTAAAATTGTAATGATTGTTTGTGCTGTAAATCTTTTAACCGCTTTTAAGAAGGTAAACTTGGTATAGTGGTCCAAATTTATAAAAATGCCTATGTTACCACGCCTAGTTCGAGGAAAAGGTCCAATAAAATCGAGGTATAACCTCTGAAACGGCCTTTCGCTCCTTACTTGCTGACCCATCGGAGGTTTTAGGGTTTGCGATGGGTGTTTACAAGTTTGGCAGATCTCGCATTGACGAATGTAATCTCTTACATCCACCACCATTCGTGGCCAGTAAAGCGTTCTCCGTATTCGCTCTAAACATTTAGCTATGCCACAATGTGATGCAGAAGGTTGATCGTGCGCTGCTTTTATCACCCCCGCGCGTAATTCTAATGGAACCACCAATTTCCAGTTTTGACCATCTGATTCAGTATTCCCAGAGGAGAAGTTAGCGCGATAATAGAAAAAGCCGTCTGCCACTTGATAGTCAGGTAGACCTGCCTTCGTATGCTTATCTATGAGCTCTTGATACGCTGCGGATTGAAAAGCATAGGACGCTATGTCAATTTCAGGGATTATTTCAATATTATCGGCATTTATTTCGCCCTCGCACTCAAACGATCTCGATAAGGCGTCAGCTACCACATTTTCACTGCCTTTCCTATGTTCTATCGAAAATGTCGAATCCTTGTAGCTTAATGGCCCATCGCGCAAGTCTGCCGCTCAAATCTTTCTGGTTCATCAACCAGCGGAGACTTGCGTGATCCGTCACCACCTTGAACTGATGGCCCTCTATATACATTCGAAACCTCTTTATAGCTAGCACCACTGCTAGACACTCCAGCTCGGTAACTGAATAGTTACGCTGAGCTTTATTGAGTTTCTTCGACATGTATGTTATAGGTCGCTCGAAGCCATATTCGTCACATTGGGCTAATAAAGCGCCTACGCCGTAGATAGACGCATCGCATTGCACGATGAACGGCTTATCATAATCTGGGTGAACTAAGAATGGTGCAGTACAGAGCGCCGACTTGACAAGTTCAAACGCTTCTTGTGCACGCTCATTCCAATCGAAGGACTTGCCTCGCAACAATTCGGTCAGGGGATATACAACGGTTGAATATTGAGGTACGAATCGCTGGTACCAACCAGTCATCCCAAGAAACCTTCTGAGTTGTCTCTGAGTTTTGGGGACTGGAAAGTCTGATACCGCACGGACCTTGTCAGGATTAGTCTGAAGAGTACCCGCAGCCACTATGTAACCTCGAAATTCCACCTTGGTCAAGCAGAACTGACTCTTCTTTATATTTATTGTTAATCCTGCCTTTCGCAGTTGTGTTGCCACTTCAGCAAGATGGACTAGGTGTTCGTCGAAACTAGTTGACATAACCAGCAAGTCGTCTAAGTACACTAGTACTTGCGACTTCAACTGATACGGGATCACCTGATCCATCAAGCGACACATTGCTTTGTGGCGCGTTGCACAATCCAAATGGCATTCTCTTGAACTGATACAACGGCCTATTGGGTACTGAAAATGCTGTTTTGGGCCGTGATTGTGGATCCAAGGCAATTTGCCATAAGGCATCCTTCAGGTCAATCTTGGAAATGCAATACACCGAGGGTAACCTACTTAACAAGCCTTCTAAATTGGGCATCGGGTATGCGTCCTTAATTGTAACACCATTGACCTTTCGAGAGTCCAAGCAAAATCGGACTTTGCTGGGTTTGATGAGTAGCACTGTTGGAGAAGACCATGCTGAAGCTGGTGCTTCCTCAATCACTCCTAGTTGTAGCATTCGGTCTATCTCCGTACACAAAAGTCTTTCTCTGGCAGGAGACAACGGATAAAATCTCTGCTTGATAGGGGTTGCACTGCCTGTATCAATAACATGTTCTACTAAGGTGGTCAGACCTAGACCATCTCGCTCTGATGTAGGAAACGAATCTATAACTATCTGCAAGCGTGACTCTTGAGACTTTGTTAACGTCAACTTCTCACTTTCGGCTTGAAGGACGCACAAGTCAGTGTCTAGGCGTTTGTGAGCGACCGAAAAGCCAAATGTCTGCCAAAAGTCCATCCCGCAGATGACATCTATCGTTATGTTTGGCACGATTAGAAATTCGACATCGGCTTGTAACGAGTTATAATTTATGGGAATACATATTGTGGCGGCCACATGTTGTAACTGCCCATCGGCTGTACGTACTTTGCCATGCATTTTGCGAATATTTTGATTTTCTAGAATAAGGCGCTCTGCCAACGCTCCTCCAATTTCGCTTTTATTTGCCCCACTATCTAATAAGGCAAGATGAGACTGGTCAAATAAATCAATTTTAATATATGGGCGAATATCTTGACCGATATAAGTTATGGCAGATACAGTGTAGTGACTTAGTTTTCGGCGATTAGACCAATATTCACGAATTCGTCTTATTGACCTCGACTCTTTCGCTGTATCTCGAAATATTTCTGCTCTCTTCGCATTATATTCGCTCAATCGGATATGGTACGGCTTCTTAGGTCTGTATAAAGGAATGTCAGGTGATTTTGCTGTAATGTCTGGGTTAGGTAGAATTGCTTGAGGTGTATCCGAGGTTATAGGCGGACATCCCCTTTCGGAACACGGCGGATATCCTGTGACCCGTTTCCCGCCTTCGGATTGCATCTGATGCAGTTGGGCTTGTATGTGTTAATCGCGCCACATCCATAGCAAAATATGCGACGGGGCTTCATACAGTCGTGATATCTATGGCCCAAATCATCACAATTCCAGCATTTGGAACGATCGTTAGCTCTTAAAAACATTAACTTCTATTGTCTCATCAGTTTCTCCATCGGATAAACTGGCGGTTTCTTCGTCATGAGATATCGCGATAATAGCACGCCGTGGCATGGTTGGTGCCAACATAGGCTTTGACCTATTGCTATTGACGAATGATTCGTGCTTATGGCACTCTCTACGTAGTGAAGCTAAAGACGAAGTGTCCACATGCAGAAGTTCGTGAAATATCTCCGGCCTTAGATTGTTTCTTACTTCGGCCACAATCTCCTCATCTGATAAAGGTTCACGCAAGGCGTCAGTGATTGCTAACATGGCATCAAGAAAGTAATCGAAATTTTCATTACGACCTTGTTTACGTCTGCGCAGCGCATCTTTTATGTCCCTTTCGGTTCTCTGATCTTTATACCTTTCTCTCAAACGGGTACATAGCATGAACCAATTTATGTCTTCATTAGACCTATGACATCGCCAATAAAAATTCAAGGCTGGCCCTGCGAACAAGAGATTTCCAAACTTATACAGTAGTTCGAAATTCCCGTTTAAACACTGTGAAGTCAAGCAGCCTACACGATAAATAAAGTCTTCGACTGGAATGTCAGTCGAAGAGCCAGTAAATTTTATATGCCAATTGCATATGATACTAGAGGTTCGGTCTGGGTACTCGATATTCGCTTCACGGCGAACCGGAGAGTTGCTATTTCGAACAGTGAAATGCCTTTCTCAAAAGGTTGTGTACAAAATTTCGGCGTGGAATTACGGGAAGAACAGGAAAGTCCCACTCGAGCTGAGGTTCTTCTTGAGGTTCATGCTGAACTCCTGAGATTGATAAGCCGCGAACCGCTGCACGGATTTCGTCAGTCAATGCTGCAGCCATGTTTATCCTATAGGTCTCGAGGGAGTTACTAATAAGCTGCTGAATTCGCTCTTCTGACATACTATTCGATTCAGGTTGAGATTGAGCTTGTGGTTGTCTCGATGCGGGTCGAGTTGACGCGTTTAAGCTAGGTCTCGGATTGCCGCTTAAGTTCGAACGAGGATATGATCGGGTGTTTGGTCTATTTCTAGGAACAGCTCCTGTGTTAGCATTGTTCGCTGTGCTTTGTGAAGACTTTGGTTGCTGTGCACTATGCTCAGCTAGTGTCTTGTTTTGTTCATCTAATAGACTACGGTGGCATACTTGTCGGCATATCGGACATGTTTCATTACTGTCTAACCATCCAATAAACATTGTCGATGGAATTTGTGCTTACACGCAGTTTCTACAAGTTCGGTTTGGCCGCTCGTGTCCTTGCAAATGGAACAGACAAGTGAAGACTCGCGTTCATTTGGCAGGTTTGCCGATAAGTTCTCTAGGCTACGTCTAACAGCCATAGCGGTTAGTATTTTAAACGGTATTTAAAACGGTATTCAATTCAAAAGAGATATTTCATTCGAAACGGTATTCAATTCATAAAACAGGGACTTATCCATTAGCAAGTTTACTGCGTCGTAACTAATCTAAATCGTAACATTTCCACATAAAAATCAAGGTGTGTGTAACTAATAGATTTGGGATCGACTGTCTAAAAGAGGAACTTGCCGAAATTCTTCAGAAAGAGCAAATCTCGATCTTAGTCGTTCGAAAGCAAGGTGCTAGATATGCATTAAAACAGTCTAAAAGAGGAACTTGCCGGAATTCTCCCGCAAGCAAATCTCGATTTAGTTGTAAAGAGCAATACTTTGTCGATATCAGGAATTTACTGTTTGGTAAGGAACAACTAACTCGGTTCAGATCTTTAACTCCTAAACAGTAACTTTCCTATACATCCGTGGGAGAAATAAGTACTACTAGCATATTGTATGAGAATATACTAGCTTTTGGGCTATGGTCGGTGTAACATAACATTCGGTCAGCTGGTGAACCATTGCTCATCACTGCAATTCCAGAATGCTTCTGTTATACTGAGTATCAGAATAAAATAAAAAAACTTCAAGATTTGGCAAAAAGGAGAGGAAAAAGGAAATGGACGGGAACGGAAGTCGGGAAGCGTGGGGATTATCCTACTTTGGACATATTCTTCTTCTCTTCGGCCCCACGTTGGGCGCCATTTATCTGTAACGGACACGCGGAATGTCGAGAGCACGCTCTGTCTAAACGTTTGGCCGGCTATGCTCAGGGAAAATGGGGTGGTTCTTAGTGCTCTCCCAATCATGCGCTACAGATTAAAAGGAGACAGAGCTTAAAGGAAATGCTAAACCATAGCATACAGAGTCTGGAAATGTAACGATTCAATGGAGAACTAAGATGTTCTTGTCCTGCTCTATACCCGCCCTACCTTGCAGAACCTTGTGAGTTTATGGGGTTCTGCCCAATCACGACGCGAGTAAACTTGCTTGCCGACGCGAGTAAACTTACTTTGGATGCCCCTTTTAAACAATATTTATTTCATTTTTGTTATTTCTCTACTCTTATTGTCAAATTCGGTATACTAATAAAGAAGATTAATCCAAACAATATCGTATTAATTCGGGTATAAAATAGCAGAAGGCCGTTGGTCAAACTAGATGTGTGCATTCTGAAACCACGAAGGCTGCTGGAGATAATACAAGTATTTAAGCCGTCTTGCGGCAGACCTAATGGGCCATGGTTCAGAACTGCTTTTGCGGGTTTATAATCTGCTTTTACTTAGGGTCGGCTATGCCGTACTTACAGCAGGTTCCATCGGTGTCAGCAGGCCTGTTGATCGTGGAAGCTGTCGTGGGAAAAGAGGCAAATACAAAAACTCTCACAAGCAGTATGTTCGACCTAGGAAAACACAAGTTTAAACCGAAAATTACTCCACTAGCAGGGATATCAAAATGCACCAAATTCAACAAACGTCATTTAATCCTGAGGTAGACGGTGGAGTCCGGATACGAAACGTGCACCACGTTGCCTGCCCTGGCCTGAGGTGTCTCGTATGCACGGCGGCAGCTGTCCTTTGATGGTGAGCACTATTTGGGGCAGCTCGGCTACCACATGTAGGAGCAGCGGCAAAAGATTGTGATGCTGCTGACGTAGAGGAGCAGCGCCTAGGTGACAAGTCTTAGAGGAAAAGCTGATGTAGCGCCACCAGGCATCAGTTGCAGCGCCTAGGCCACGTGCGGGCTGTGCTGATGCAAATGTCCAATTATCCAGCTATATCCACGTCCAAGCCAAGCGAATCGAGTGCATAGAGTACCACCGGGTCGAAACACAAAAGCAAGCCCTGACTCGCTGGCTGGCACAGGCGATCACACAGCGTCATTTGAAGATTGACGAGGCCAGTGGCCTACGTGCTACACGCGCAGTAGGATTAGAGGGGGAGTACCCACGAGGGCAATCCCTGTCGATGCACACTAAATTAAACCGGAGTTAATCACTACTAGACCTCAATTAACCATTTTTCTCTTTTTTTGTTTTCATACCTGTAAGTGAGGTTAAGCCGAGCGACAATTTAATTTGGTGTTTCTGGCAAGGAATTAGTTGGCCAACCACAAGGTGTTGGCGCGGGTTGGTCAAAACTGATTTGGGATGGCGGATGACCAATTATTTTGGGCTTGAAGCTCCAATAAAACTTATATTTTCGATCAGCTAAACTTTGAGCGTCGGTACGGGTCTTCGGAAACAGCAAAAGTGAAGGCGGAAAACGGCATGACAGCTTACATTGCATGGCGGCGCAAGAAGGGCTGCCAACTCGTTTTCGTACGCATGATACCGAATGATAGCGCCTGAACATGCGATAGCGCCTAATGCAAGTTCATCGAACATCGATTGTTTCTTATCTTATCGACCATTCAAATTCAAAATTCAGCGCACCCTTACAATTGTCGCACCGGCACACACTAACCAAGATGATCGTCAAGCATTACCATGGGAAGACGAGGCATTGATTCTGGATAGCGAATCTGCGGCGAGTGTTCTTGACGTATCAACGAGTTCCTGTATAATTGTGATCAGAAATTTCGTCGGCCGACGAGGTCCATTGGTCAAATTACGAAGTGACAACGGAATGAACTTCAATGGGGCCAACCGAGAGGTTAAAATATTTTACGGATGTATTTGAGCCAAAGAAGATTCAGGGCGAACTGCCAAGGCCATTGAGTGGATCTTCAACTGCCCAACTGCCAACCCCTCGTAGGGCGGAGTCGGGTTAAGAGAGTGCTACGAGACTAGAGGTGGCTCCAAGGGAGCACGTATCGAACAGTTTCCCGATAGAAGCGTTGAACTGTTATGTACGCACATTGTCATTAATAAATTCCGAGAAAAGACTTTTGGAAAATAAAAGGTTATTCGATGTTCGACCTTTTTTTTTCAAATACAAGAACCAAGGCCAATTATAAGTCTTACATATAGCTAAAAATATTCCATGCCCAACTCCCACGATTTTTGGTGGCATCAGCAAAACTTTCAGCGGGGCCGCGACTGCTGGCTTAGTAATTCGAGCCTTGTCTGTAGCGTGGGATGGTCAAATGCAAGCTCGCTGCAACAGCGCAGCTGACGACCGCCTTCTTGATCAGAAGAGTTAGTCAAACTTTGCTGGGCCTCCCGGAAAAAAACCTCGATCGCAAAAATTGCAAGGAAATAAACATAAACCCGAAAATTGTGTCGTAGCTGCAATTTGTCGAGTTGACCATGACTTCAGCTCTTGGCCCGCCGTACCAGCCACAGCAAACCAGAACAATACAAATAGCCAAACAAATCAAATTGAAAATTTTGTGTTTTTTTAGGGGAGTATGAGAAGCGACAGCAACGAAGTGTTTTCTTTGTTAAATAAATAAATAAAATAAAAGCAGAAAGTGCAGGGCAAAAGACCAAGGCAATGGCCAATGTTTTTGGAAATTTGCATTTTCCGTCGAATTAGCCAGTTCATGTTAATCAAAATAAAACCTGAAACGGTAAAAAAGTTGTCATCTATCACCTATAGCTCCACCTTAGTACATTATGAAATTTTTTATTTTTATTTCCGTAGGCGCTACAATCGAGTGCCCCGACTACAAAATACCCTGTTCATTTGTTTTCATTTATTTGTTTTTGAATTTGAATGTAGCCGGTTTTTGTAACTGATATTAAAAACTCATCCTGGAAGCAAGCCACATTATTTAGTAATTCCAGCGGCTTTAGAACTAACTAACGTCAAGCTCAATTGTTTCGCTTATAACTCCGGTGTTTTTTGTCCGATCTGATTGTACTTTCAGAATAGATATATATTGGGCCTAGCTACATGAATACTAAACCACTAAATTCTAAACCTAACACTAACTTGAAAATTGTGGATCTGACTGTTTTTTAAGTCTTGGTTGTGTCGGTATTTTAGGGATAAAAGTGGGACAGGGGGGTATTTTCAAATCTGAAATAAATTTTTATCTGCGTGCGGCATACATCTATCTTCATCCAACAATTTGTGGCTTTATCTCTTATAGTCTCGGAGATCGACGCGTTCATACAGACAGATGGACGGACAGACGGATATAGCCATATATCGACTAGGCTGTTCACGCTGATCAAGAATATATATACTTTATGGAGTCGGAAATGTTTCCTGCTTCCTGTCGCATACATTCGCACAATTTAATGATCCCCCTTTTCCCATTTTCAATGGGAACATTTTCAATAAAAAATGTAAACGTAAAAAAAGACAATTGAAATCGTCGGGAGCAGAATCAATCTACCTAACTTATATTCTCTAAGCTCACTTTCAAATTTAAAGTAACTGCCCTCCTGGCAGCCTTTTGTTTGCTTTGATTACACTTGTTAAATCTATTTATATGCATACAGCTTTTATCTAAGCATAGATGTTAGGCTGCCGAAATTATGCTTGCAGGCTTAGACATGTTTATCCCGGCTTGCTAGATCAGTCGTTATCTATAGCTCACTTGTCAACGTCACTGCATCGCATTCGCATTAAAGATTGCAGCAATTGTAACAAATAAACAGTAAACAAACATTGTTAACAACCCAAGTCAAACCAATTGCGCCAACACACGCACACCCACATACGCCGTTGCCTTTCGTGCAGTTATTTCGCTCTTGCTTTGTGGTCTCGCTGAAAAACATTTTTGCTGTTGCCATGCCGGACGGAACGGAATATTTTGGCAGATCAGATCAGTCCGCGAACAGGTTGCCGTTTTTAAAACGCAAGGTAACTTCTGTGTATGGACAGTTGCAAAAATTACAAAATTCGCTAAACACAGATTCGCTTGTGGCTTGTGACGAAATTATGCTAACCGTGAGTTTAAAGCAGATCGAAAATCTGCAAGTGACATTTGATCAAACCCACAATAGACTCGAAGAGCTTGACTTTGACGAAATTGGTGGTGATCTTCGCGAGAATTTTGATGAGATGGTCGTCGCTATGGACACGTCGGTTTGGTCTGAAATTGCATAACGGTCCTCGCAAATGCCGCCGTGTTCTTAGCAGCTGAAGCAGTTCCTGCTTTGCTCTTAAATTGCCTACATTTAGCGGAGGGTACACTAATTGGGCCGATTTCTATTCTATGTTTACTACGATCATAGATAATCATCCGAATCTCACTAATGTGGAAAAGTTGCAGCATCTATGGTCCTGTCTCAAGGATTCAGCCCTGGATACAATTCGCTCTTTAGAGATTTCGAGCGCTAATTATTCTATAGCTATAAAATTGCTGCAAAATAGATTTGATAACAGAAGTTTAGTTTTCAGGCACACAGTGACTATGCTCGGGAGCTTTCGGACAAATTCAACGCACACATCTGAACGTTGAAAGGATTGGGCAACTCAGAGCAGATCGCCAGATGCATCATTGTGCAGGTGCTTCTACAGAAACTGGATCCAGCATCTCAAGCCAAGTGGGAGGAAAGATTGGAGGAACCATCTTTCGTGAATCTGATTCCATCGTGGGAATCAATGGCTTCTTTTCTGGAGCAGCGTTGCAGGACTTTGGAAACTGTGGATTTCGCTATGGCAGGTTATGCGCCGAGCGCTCAGGTGGGCAAGAATAAAAAACCTAACACTAGTAGATTATTCTTTGTTGCCACTAATACAAAAGTCTTGGTCTGTGTTCATAGCTGCTCAAAATTTGGTAACTTCTCACCGGTTCTTCGTGTAAAAGAAATAAAGAACCTCGGCCTCTGCATAAATTGCTTAAAATGAAGTCATCAGGTGCATCGCCGACTCCAGTTTCGCAACCGATGGACACGCTGTAAATATCAGTCTGCAATCACAAGCATCCGAATATTCCGCGAACATCACGGCCTTGGTAGCTTCCATCATAACAGATAGGCAACCCATCTTTGGTATCAACATCGCTGCTTGAAATATACCCTCTAACATAAAGCTAGCTGATCCTACATTTTATAGACCGCAGGGCGTGGAACTGTCATTTGGAGCTGGCCTCTTTTATGACCTGTTATGCGTGGGTCAAATTAAGCTCTTGCCGGGACTACCACTTATTGAAAAGGCTCGGTTGGGTTGGGTTGTCTCTGGAGGTGGACGCATGAAAAGTACTTCTCTTCTGGCAACCGATGACTCTTCAAAGTTCAAGTTACAGCTGAGTTTGGATGCTCGACTGGATGAGCTTCGATTTTGGGAGGTTGAAAGCTGCTCCGATCCAATTGGAAAGGCGTCTAAAGAAGATCTTGAGTGTGAGGCACACTTCGCCAAGCCAGTTTGCCAGTCAAGCTTAGTCAGGATTTTCTTGAATAACAGGGCCGGTAATAAAACCGAAGTTGTTTCTCATACTAAAGGTCAATTCAAACTTAGAAAATGGTGTTCCAATCGTCCAGCTGTTCTAGAAGGAGTTGCTGCTGAGGACAAAGAATCTTTTCTTAAGTTTGATGATGGTAACGATTTTACAAAGACCCTCTGTCTTGCTTGGGATCCTTCTTCTGATCAGCTTTTGTTCTACTTTTTTGCATCCCACTGAAAAGCCCTGCAGGCGATCAGTTCTGTCCACCATTGCGCGGTTCTACGATCCGCTTGGCCTAGTTGGGCCTGTAATAACGAAAGCGAAGATATTTCTTCAGCAGCTCTGCAAGGAAAAATTGTCGTGTGACGAAAGCCTTGCCAGCCTTGAGGCTTATGGCGCATGCGTCTATGTGGTCTCTAAAGGACATCAGACCAATAGCCACCTCCTTTGGTCTAAGTCTCCAGTAGCGCCTTTAAAGACGATTACGGTGCCTAAGCTGGAGTTATGTGGAGCAGAGCTGCTGGCAAAGCTGATGGACGAAGTAGCTCGGATGGAAGTATTCAAAGGCCAGTATTATTGCTGGTGCGATTCTGCTGTTGCTTTATCATGGATTCGCGAGGAGCCTGCAAGCTTCAATGTATTTGTTGCAAGTCGAGTGGCAACGGCTCAGGATCTGACAGTAGCAATGGAATGGCGTTATGTTCCGAGAGCCTTTAACTCCGCTTATATACTCTCAAGCTTGCTGAAGAGTTGAATCAATCTTCGCTCTGGGCCCATGGTCCAGATTTTCTGTGTGGAAGCGAACTCGACTGGGCCTCATACTTATCATCAAATCGTCATTTGTAGACATCACATTGGAGTCCAAGTATGCAAGTTCCTTTGCATCATTGCAGCGCGTGTTTGGATACGTCAACAAATTTTGTAATCGATCCTGGACTGACCGTTGCAGATATCCATCATGGCACCCAGATTCTGTTACGTCTTGTTCAAAGAGCTCATTTTTGGGAAGACATTAAATCATTACAGACAAAGGGAATAGTGCCCTCTTCCAGATTTCCAGACTTTTGCGGGCCATTCTTCTACAAGCCTGTAGCTCGCAGCAAGGGTCCTGCTAAATGCTATGTCTCAGTATTTATTTGCTTGCCACCAAGGCAATTCATTTATAACTAGTCAAGGATATTTCCCCCTATGCCTTTCTGCTTGCTCTAAAGCGTTTCATTTGCGCCCGACGCAAGCCATATCAAATCTGGTCAGACAACGCCACAAACTTTGTAGGCGAGTCTTGTTTGGCAGACACGATTGAATGGCGATTCATCCCTCTTCGTTCCCCACACTTTGCGGGCTTTGGGAGGCTGCGGTTAAAACGGCCAACACTTCACTTCTCTAGAGCTGTGGGCCCTTCTGCGCTGAGCTTTGAAGAGCTGCGAACAAGTAAGCCGTCATCAATTCTAGACCTTTAGTCTCAATATCTGAAAATCCTGCTGATCTTGACGGTCTGACTCCTGCGCATTTTCAGCGACCTTCGTCGAGCCTGATGTAACGCAGTTGAACTTCAACCGTTTGAACAGCTGGCAGCGGGTTGCCTACTTGCAACAAATATTTTGGTCTCGATGGCGAGAGGAGTATTTGAAACTTTTGCAGCAGCGCTCCAAGTGGCGCACTCCAAGCCTGGCCTGGCTGTCAACGATGTGGTTCTGGTCAAGGAAGAGAATCTTCCACCCTTGAAGTGACCGTTGGCACGAGTGATCGAGCTAGTTTCTGGAGGACATGGTGTATCCCGAGTGGCTGTGCTCAAAATTCCAAATGGAGTGACTAAGCGTGCCGTCAACAAGCTGTGTCTGCTGTCCCTTAAAGATGATGTTGAAACCCGTACTTCCAACGGGGGGAGTATGTCGGGTCCAGCAGTTCATACCACCTAAATATTAAAATTTAGTTTATCCGGTGGCGCAACTTAAAGTAACTAAAATTCATTGTTTTGTTTGCTTCTGCCATCGGTCTTGCATAGACGCAAACATACATAAATATTGATAATTCTTATGCGCCCGCGTCTGTGCTGCTCGCCTTTTCGATTTTTGTATTTGCCTAAGCTGCAATCTAACTGTTACTCGCTCTTCTATTCTCTTTAGTTGCATTTTCGGCAGCATTTGACGTCTGCAGTGGCTTGCCTGCCCTCACGCATTCACTCTTTTGTTGTCTCGATCACACAGCGGACGTTCGTTTCCAAATCTCGCTTATTTCTTGTAATAAACAACCCCCAAAAACTGCTTTTAAACTTCTTATTAATTTAAATATTTGTAGTAAAGCATACTGACAAAAAAGCTTTTTAGTCAAACATGTTTCTTTCGTTAAAACACAAAACTTCATGATCATTTGTTTAAAACAATTTCGCATAAAAGGTAGCATAAATTAATGCCTCCTTTGAACATTTGGTGACCCGAACGTGATCTTGAACGTTGTAGTGCTGGAATAATTATTTAATATTGTTATACTCTGTACATGGTACATAGAGTATTATAAGTTTGTGCTAAAGTATGTAAAAGCCAGAAGAAAGCGTCTCCGACCCTATAAAGTATATGTATTCTTGATCAGCATCAACAGCAGAGTCGATATAGCCATATCCGTGTGTCTGTCTGTCTGTCCGTCAGTCTGTCCGTATGAACGCACAGATCTCAGAGATGATAAGACATAGAGGTTTGACATGTATGGGACATATGCTTCTTATGTCTGCAGGCAGATCAAGTTTGTTGTCAATTTTGACCATGCGCCCTATTTAGTAATCAGGATAACTTATCGATCCGCTGACGATCGTATGAACGGTTTACGAGTTATGATCAAGACTGTTCGCTGCGGCAGCGCCGTAGCAGCGCTGCTTTCAGCTGCTACTGCAGCATGAAAATGTATGCTGAGCGTATCATTTCGTTGGTACAGAGTATGTTATAGTCGGTTTTGACCGACTTTCATTCTTGTTTTAATAATCATAAGCGTTTTTCCACAATTCAGTGGCAAAAAGCCGCATACATTACATAAACACAGTTTTTGGGTAACTCGGTGCAGTCGAGCACATAAAAACACTTTTGACTTGGCGAAGTCAGGCCGACTGAGAAGTGCGTGAACATGTCTATATATATGGTTGTTCAACCTGACTGACAGGTGAACGTCGCACAGCCCAAACCATAAAAGAAGGAAAGCTGAATTTTTTTACAGTAGTTTTGTCTTATGCTGATAGTGAGTACTAAAACGTGGTGTTGGAAAATTCCACCCGGATGAACCGGAAAAGCGTCAGAAATGTTTGCATGGGGAAAATGTTATTTTTTATCCGATAGACTTGAAACTCGGTTTGTAAGAAGAGTAAGTGAAATAAATCGAGATGTAATTTTCGAATGTAAGAAAATGTTACCCAAAGGTCGGAAAATTTAAAGAAAACTTTGCATTCGGAAATTCTAATATTCATGCGAATGCCTTGAAATTCGGTTTGTTAGGATTGTGTAATAAAAATCCTCCCATCCTTATTACTACTAGGTCCATACTGATTATTATGACAGCGGCTAAGCGCGTCGGGTTATATGCTAGTACATATATATTTCATTAGAGTTTTTGGTTGCCAAGCCGCGGTCATCGAACGCATACAATTGTTGGGCAGTTGCATTGCTTTTCGCTTCGCTTTCCCGGTTTTTCGTTGGCATTGGTTGACATTGTCGCCAAACTCACGTTTTTGAGTGAATATTGAATACTCTTTTTTTATTTAAAATGCCTGATACGGATTCGAACATAACCGTGCTCGCACCCAGTGATATTGACTTTTACAAGGCAAAGGCACTTTAAATGATTTCTTAGCTGCCGATCAGCTAGCGCATTTTGATGAGGCCGACATGCAGGTGCGCCTGGATCTCGTGGAGTGTATGAGCAAGGAATACAACAGCGATCAAACCTGCCTCGAAAAGTTGGATCTGATGGAGTTGGCTAGTGACGCGCGGTCCAAATTTATACAAATGCATTGCGCGGTGAAGTCCAAGCTCCCTCGTGAGTTGACCAGTCGGCGTAAGGCTTCTATGCCCATTCCACAGTGCTGCGAAACGCTTCGGAGGAAAATTATTCTGCATTCCGATGCACAGCGCGTACGACTGCCTGAGTTTAAACTTCCACGGTTCAGCTTACATTGACTGGCTGGATTTCTATGCCATGTACGATACTGTTGTCGGGAAGAACGAGGGCATCAACAAAGTGGACAAATTCCAGCATTTGCGTTCTTGTTTGGAGGGCACCGCTCTGGACACAATTTGGTCACTTGAGCCCACTGAGGGTAATTACGACAAAGCTTTCAAACTATAAATTGACTAAATTATGAATAAATTTTTGCGTTTTTAAGCACATGCACGGTCTATCTTCAGGCTTTCGGATGTTGAGGAGGGTTCTGCGAGCGGCTTGCGTCAATTGAGCAATAAGGTGAATTCGTGTCTACGCGCTTTAACCACAATGGCATCGACGCAGGAAATTTCTGATCGACTGCTAATTCATCTAATCACATCAAAGTTTGATCAACACACTCAGGAGAAGTGGGAAGAGGCATTACATATGAATAGGCTTTCTAAATGGACGGAGATGTTTTCCTTTTTGGAAAGGAGATGCCGGATGATGGAGAACTTGAACTTGGCCACAGTTTGCAGCAATGCAAAAATTGTCATCAGAAACATCATTTGATGCTTCAAACGGATCCCAATTTCTCTTCTACTCCTGCTCAACCTGCTATCACACGTACTTTGCAAAATTCTTCTTTCATATCTACAGCTTCAATTACCCCTCCACCCAAAGCCTCGAAGGTAGCTCAGATCGACTACGTGTTGCTTGCTACTGCTATTGTATACGTCAAAAATCGATCTGGCGGATTCCTACCATGCAGAGCCTTGCTTGACTCTGCATCTCTGCAAATCTACTTCGTCACCTCTCGATTCGCCAGTCAGCTGCAGCTCAAATTTCATCGCGCCAAAATGTCTATCAGGTATAGGCGAATCATCTATTTCCTCTGATAGATCAGCTGATATAATTGATCAAGCTTAGAACAAAGGGTACAGCACATCGTTCTCTGCTATTGTGACGCAAACTATTAACGATTACCAACCTCACTTCGGTTTGAAGCTTCAGAATGGAATTTACCCAACAATTTGTTTTGTCGCTGATCCGCTTTTCTACAAAAGCCAACGAATCGATTTGCTGATCGGCGCTGGTTTGTTTGTTGACCTCCTCTTCGCTGGTCAAATTCGGGTGTCTGATCATCTGCCAACCCTCCAAAAAACCAGACTTGAATGGATCGTGTCTCTTGTTTATATATACAAAGAACCTATCAGCATGTTGGAAAAAGACGCATTGCCTGATATTTTGAGCAAGTTTTGGGAAATCGATAATTGCTGTGACTCTACCTCTAACACTTCTACCGAGGATGCTCTTTGCGAGAAGCTATTTCAGCAAAACTGCACACGTCTATCTTTTGGTCAATATTCGGTGGGTCTCCCAGCCAAAACTAGCTTGGACGCGCTTGGAGATTCATACGACCGTTCATAGCGTCGGTTTAAGTCGCTGGAAGCTAAATTGGCGAAAAATCCAGAGCTAAAGTCGCAGTACGCTGACTTTATAAAGGAATACAAGGATTTAGGCCACATGTCTCTATTTGCCAAACAATCTGCATCGCCTCAGTATTTTTTGCCACACTAGATAAAAATAGATAGCACATCCACAATATTTCGGGTTGTTTTCGATGGCTCTGCGAAATCGAATTCTGGCTTTACTCTTAATGATTTGTTCTTCACGGGTCCTTCCTTTCATCCCAAAATCTTCATCACGCTGCTAAGGTTCCGGATTTTCAAGGTTGCATGGTGTGGGGATATCTGCAAGATGTGCCGCTGTGTCCTGGTAACCTTTCCAGATCAGTATCTTCAATGCATTCTATGGTGAGAGTACCCCAATGAAGAAATCAAAGTCTATTCATTGGACACGGTAACATACGGAACAAAGCCTGCGGCATTCCTATCAATTCGTGCTATCAGCTAGCTTTAGATGAGGAAGCCGAGTTTCCTGTAGCTTCAAAGATCGTTCGCACTCATTTTTATGTAGACTTGATTTCTTTAATCTCTGGGGGCGACAGTACAGAAGAGGTAGCGCGAATTTGTACTCAAGTGAAGGAGCTCTTGAAAAAAGGTAATTTCCCAATACGAAAATGGTGCAATAATGAACCAGCCGCATTGGAAGGCGAACAAGAAGTGGATCGGGAAAAGATGTTGAAGTACCACGACGAAACTGACGTCACCAAGGAATTGGGATTGGTAAGGGATACCAATTCGGAAAATGTATTTTTAATTTTTGAAAATTCCTCGATTCGTTATGTAACCTGAATCTTCACTCGAATTGCATGCAGTTTGGTGCCTGCGTATACGTTCGATCAAAAACGCAAAACAAATTGACGTCGCATTTGCTCTGCTCTAAGTCCAGAGTCGCACCCGTTAAGTCGTTAACAATACCGAAGTTGGAACTGTCTGCAGCGCTCTTATTGTCAGAGCTTGTTGCTACCAAATATCTCCTTCTTTATGCCCGATACATTGCTGGTCAGATTCAACAATTGCCTTGTCCTCGATTCGTCAAGCTCCATCAGATTTTAATATTTTTGTATCCAACAGAATCTCACAAATCCAGGAGAAAACCAAAGAAATGACATGGCACCATATACCATCTTCTTTGAACCCGGCAGACATCCTGACTCGAGGATGCACTCCGCTGGAACTACTGGAGTCCAAGCTGTGGCGCGGAGGACCTTCCTTTTTATGTTCGGATGCACCCGAATGGACAAGTAGCCTTATTGACCTGGTGGATCTGCCTGAGCGCAGGCGTCATGCATTGGTTGTTGCACAGCCGCTGGATATTTCATGCGGTTGCAAGTTCCAAAATTAATTTGGCAAACTCCAGAGGGTCTTTGGCTCTGTACATCGCTTCATGCAGCTTCATGTGCACCAAAAGGGTCCCTTGACATTGCATGACATCAAAGGTGGCACTCATCTCCTCATTAAGAAGGTCCAGCGCGTCCACTTTGAAGAAGCTTGAGCACCAAAAAGCAGCTATGGTTAAAAGCAAGCTAGTCTCGTGTCATCCTTTCATTGATGACGCTGGATTAATGCGTGTGGGCGGACGACTTCAAAATTCGCTGTACGACTATGAAGCCATACATTCAATGTTTTTGCTCAAGCATCATCTGACTTCTGACAATCATCGTATTTTTCCACATAAAATCTGGCCCACAGAGTCTGCTAGCTGCCCTACGGCAAAGATTTTGGCACATCGGAGGAAGGAAAACAGTTGCAGCCGTAACCGCCAAGTGCATTCGATGCTTTCGCCTAAAGTCTAAGCCAAAATATATGGACACATCATGGACCCTTTGCCACGGATCGCGTCCAGCCAAATCGTCCATTTCATACCACAGCTGTTGACTTTTGTGGACCGTTTTATTTCAGGTCAGAAGTTCGAAACAGGCCCCCAACAAAATGGCATAACGCCATTTTCGTCTGCTTCGCCACTAAAGCATCTCATTTGGAGTTGGTAGAAGACCTTTCGACAATGTCTTTTAGCCGAGCAACATTTGGACCGACAAAGCTATAAAATTCGTTGGAGCCAAGAATGACTTTCCTAAGTGACCCTCAAACCAGCGCCCTGCAAAGCGCTTGCATTTCTTTTGGCTTTAACTGGAAATTCACCTCATTTTGGAGGCCTGTGGGAGGCTGCTGTCAATTCGGACTTGCAGATTCTAACCGCTGGGCACTTTCTTATTGGTTCCTCCTATGCTGCAATTGATGAACCGGGTAAAACGCATCTCAACATCAATCGCCTTAGTCGTTGGCACCGCGTTTGCCAGATGCAGCAGCAATGGGTGCATCTAAGCCTAGTTTGCAGCCTGGCAGCATCGTTGTCCTTAAAGAAGACAATCCGCCTCCACTCCAATGGAGTCTTGGCAGGGTGGATAACGCCATATCTGGAGGTGACGGCGTCGTTCGTGTTGCAGTCATCCGTATCGCTGGTGGCATAGTAAGGCGGGCTGTTACCAAGGTAGCTGTTCTGCCCCTTGAGACCAACACGCTTGGAAGTGTGTCTCTTCCAACGGGGGCAGCATGTCGGGAGCAGAATCCACCTGCCTAAATATTAGTTCTAAGCTCATTTTCAAATTTGACGTAGCTGCCCTTCTATCAGCCTTTTGTTTGCTTTGTTTACACTTGTTAAATATATTTATATGCATACAGCTCTTATCTAAGCATAGAATGTCGGCTGCCGAAATTCTGCTTGCAGGCTTAGCTATGTTTATCCCGGCTTGATAGATCAGTCGGTATCTATCGCTCACTTGTCAACGTCACTGCACGCATCGCATTCGCATTTAACAATCACTCAGCAATTGTAACAAATAAACATTAAACAAACATTGTTAACAACCCAAGCCAAACAAATCGTTCGTCCGTTTAAACAATAACAGCATCTTAGACACATCAAATAAACAGCCATACAATTCTTTGTGCCCAAATCAAACCCAAACTGTGTCAAATGTTCCTTTCGCTAAAACACACAACTTCATGATCATTTGTTTAAAACAATTTCTCATGAAAGGTAGCATAAATTAATGCCTCCTCTAAACAGAAATTATGAAATAAAAATTGTTAACCTATCCTTTAGTTCCAGCTTGCTTATTTGCTAATTCGAATCTCTCCTTTGACTCTTTTTCATAGTCATGTATATTTTATTAAGGGGTATTTTGATTTTCCGTGTTCTTGAATAATTAACTAATGCTAGGTTTTCTGCTGAATATTCATTCATATCAATCAATTTGGCCCTCTGTAATTGTAGAGTGTAAGGATGCCAATGAAATCGAGTTCATTTCGGTCAAGGTTTCCCTACATGGCTTTAATGCCTATATTACCTGTTCGTACATTCCACCTTCATCTGAATCTTCTACTTATCTGCTCCATGCCTCATACATTCAGCATGTGGCATCTCTCTTAAGCGACCGCGATCGTTAATTGGTATTAGGTGACTTTAATCTATCTAATGTTTCTTGGACCATTTTGGATGATCCATCCATTCTTTACCCTTTGGATAACAATGAGTTCGTGGACTGCATGGCTGATTTATCACTTGGCCAGATTAATTCTGTCCTAAACTGTAAGAACAAAAGTCTGGATTTGATTTTCACATCTGATCTGTCTTTGTCTACCGTTACTAGATCAATTCCTTTGTCTTCCCCGGAAGACTCCTATCATCCAACTCTCTTAGTTGATATGGAAGTGCCTAAGCCCACTGCTTCATTGGCGTCTCCACCTAAGACCGCATTTTGCTTTCAGAAGGCAAACTTCTCTACACTAAGTCTCTCACTTTCTCGGTTTGACTGGTTCTTTATCGACCAGTACCGTGATGTTGAGAGTGCTGCTTGCGCTTTTTATAACGCTCTTTTTGTCATTTTCAAAGACTCTGTTCCTCAAGTCACTCCTCCTACTTCGTCTCGATCTCCCCTTTGGTTCACGGGTCACCTGACTAGCCTAAAAAAATAAAAAGCTCGACTCTTTAAAAAATATAAGAGCTCGGGATCTCAGGATGACTTTGTTAAATATGCTGGTGCGAGATCTGATCTGATCTGATTTGAGCAGCATAACACGGAGTGCTATAACAATTACTTACTTCGATGCAAGCCGGACTTTCATTACGACCCTAAAAGATTCTATGATTTTGTCCGCTCTAAACGCAACTCCACACAATTCCCCCCCTCAATGCATTTTAGCAATGCAAGTGCAGATAATGATGGTGATATAGCTAGTCTATTCGCCTCTTTTTTCCAACTTTGCTATGCCATACCGGAATCGAGCTATGATGTTTCTCCAACTTATCCTCACCATATTAGTAGCTCTAACTGTATTTACCTTCCAATAATTGATCATAGTTGTCTTTTATCAAATTTAAAAGCGCTCAAGCCGTCATTTTCACCCGGACTGGACAACGTCCCCAGCAGTGTCCTGAAATATTGCGCTGATTCCCTCTGTGTTCCCCTTCTTAAGCTGTTTAACTTATCCCTTGATCTTGGTGACTTTCCCATATTGTGGAAGGAATCGTTTATTATTCCCATTCATAAAAAGGGGTCCAGGTCGGATATAGCTAATTATAGAGGAATCTGTAAGCTCTCTGCCATACCTTAACTTTTCGAGCATATAATTACCTCCCAGGTACAACACTTTTGCCAACCCATTCTTTGTCCATCTCAGCACGGTTTTATTCGCCAACGTTCTGTTTCTACTAACCTTCTGGAGTTCTCATCAATAGTTCATCAGGGATTTCTCCATCGGAAACAAACTGATGTCGTCTACACTGATTTCAGCAAAGCCTTTGATTCGGTTAACCATAACTTACTTCTTCATAAATTAAATTGAATAGGCCTCCCAACCAACTTTCTCTGCTGGGTTAGATCATATCTCTCCCATTGGACCCAGCGGGCGCGTTTTCAGTCTACTGTGTCTGAAACCGTCCACGTTACTTCTGGTGTTCCGCAGGGAAGTCATCTTGGTCCTTTGCTATTTAACAAATTCATTAACGATATACCTCAAGAGCTTTCATTTTCAACTGCTTTCATGTGCGCTGACGATCTCAAACTATGTGCCTCATTCGACGATCCAGTTTCCCCACTTCTATTACAAAGTGACCTAAACTCTCTGAGTGGTTGGTGCCAACTGAACCGTCTTCCCCTTAATATTGCCAAGTGCAATACTAATACTGACCTTTCATAGAAACAAGCCTTATGTCTTCGAATACGCTATTAATATGGAACAGTTAAATCGGATATATAAAGTCGATGACCTGGGTATTTTATTTGAACCTAATTTGAGCTTTAGCAGCCACATTTCTGTGATCTCCAACAAGGCTAAAAGTGTTCTCGGATTTATCAAGAGATGGTCCAGGGAATTTAATGATCCCTACACCACCAAACTTCTTTACACCTCACTTGTCCGGCCAAATCTCGAATATTGCTCTTGGCTCTGGTCTCCGCAATATATGACTTACCAGGATCAAATTGAATCAGTTCAGAAGCAGTTTCTGATTTTAAACTGGGACACGAACAGGCATCTTCCCCCCCTATGAACATAGATTACGACTTATTGACCTCCCTTCGCTCAAATCGCGCAGAATTTGCCATGCGGTCATTTTTGTCCACAAGCTTTTGGCGGGCGAGGTTGACTCCATGTGTCTTTTAAACCTTATTAATTTCACAGTACCACTCAGAATAACTCGCCACTATACTCCAATCTACCTCCCGCCTCGCCTAACGAACTATGCTCATCGTGACCCTCTCCGTAGTCTGTGTCTTGCTTGTAGTGGCGCTTGAACATAAATTTTCCCAAAAAGAAATAAGATGAATTTTGGTCAGCGGCCCAAAAGCAGGCAATGCAAAATTGCAAAATAATAAGTAATGAGTTTTGATAGACTTACACAAGGTATAGTCCAGGCTTATCGAACAATCCATAAATTGCTTGGAAACACAGGATATGTTATGTTAAAATATAACTCCGTGCTTTATCAAACATTTATGTACAAGTGGGCAAGTCAACTTGATAAATTAATGTTGTTGTTGGTTTAACGTGGAGTATAGAGCTACGGCCATTCCGTCAATAGATTCAAGGACACCTTCTCACTCTTTTCTCTTTGACCTTCTTAATTTTTGAATGACTTTGACAAATCATTCCAGTAGTAGTTTCAAATTGCTTATTTTTTATTTTTTTAATATTCTCAAGTTTTATTTAGCTTTCTTGGATTTTTATTATTAGATTACGGCTGTGACTGGAGCAATATTGTTGTCTTTGCCTTTAATTTTCCAGTTATACCATGCTCTTATATGATAATACCGAAAGCATAAAGAAAACGGCCTAAACTGCATATTGAGTTTGTTATTTTGATTATCGCTGGATTCTGATTAGTTTGCACTACTATCAGCCGCGTGGTCAATTCACATAACCAATGGCAACACTTACTTTTTCCTTCCTGTAGTTGTTTCAAATTCTTTTATGTCACTTTTCTCATTTTTTTTCGCAGTTTATTTTGGTTTCTCGGAATTTTTATTAGAGTACGGCTATAACTGGGCCAGTTTGGTTGCGTTTGCCTTTAACTTCCCAGTTATATACCTGCTCGTATATGATAAACCGAAATCAAAATAAAACGGTCTAAGTTGCAGATTGAGGCTTCTGATATTGATTGTCGCTGGATTCTGATTTTGTGTGGTGTAGAACTACTATCAGCCGCGCTGTCAATTCAGATAGCCAATAACAAAATCTTCTACTATACTACTTACATATATGGCTGATTTATAAAATGAACTTATCAACCTCAATCAACTTATTCTTACTTATTCTTCAAATTGAAGAGCAGATAGTACAGCTCATCGATCTGTCAAAATGTTCGCACAATTGCCGAATCCCTAAGAAAGAACACAATCGCGTACTTGTTAGGAACTGATCTTTATTCATTTCAGTCGCTGCTTTTATAGTTTAACTTATGTATTAAGAACATGAGAACAACTGTCCTTACATTTATATTTATCAATTATCTTGTCCTTGTTCAACATATGAACCTCATTGGTTCCTTATATATATCATATGTACTTATATTACTTCTCTTTCTTGAGCATCATTATACTTATCTCTAATTGGTGTTGAGCTGCTCTAACTTACTTATCTTATCTCTAATACAATCCTTGCTTGTGGTCGCTTCGCACCATATGTGTGCAGGCGTGTGAAACGGGGACGTCTAGTCGTCTACCTAACGCGACCCTTTCAAGTGGAATCATATTGTAACGTCTGCGAGGGTTGTATGTTCAGTTATGAACATTTTGCGGGGGGCCTTAATGACCTATTATTTATTAATATCGTCTTGATTACAATTTATTTCTACGCTACATTAGATGGCGCTCCAAATTCAATTTTAATTTTATTTTCTTTTTCTTTACATTTTTGTGCTCCGTACAATATAAACAAAATAGATACTCCAATTAGTATTAATAATAATGAGATGTGTCCACTTGCATTATGAAAGTTGATTCCTCTTAGCTGTATGTTTTCTAATTTTTGCTCATTTACTACTTCTTTAAGCTTCATTATATCATAAGTGTTGTTAATTAATTTCGTGCCCAATGGCTTTATTTTCTCTAGTTTAATGTTACTTGCTAATACCGTAATGGGTGATGTTTGATCGTTGATGACGTCTTCGGTGGTGACATCATGGGCTGCGGTCAGAAGATGTTTCCCATTGCGAGCGGTACAGCCTTGGCGAAGTTTTAGTATTCCTTGAGCGGTGATCCTCATAACTTGGCTGTGATGGTTTTCACAAGTCCATTCTAGTACCGTCTCGTTAAACGCCTTGTACAACCATGTATTGGGAGTGCTTAGTTCAACCCATACATTTTCTTCAAGCCTTTCTTGAAATTCACATGCGGGTTCCATACTTTGCTTGAGCGCTGCTAGTTCGCAGGAGTTGTCTGATGCCGCCCTCCATACCCAATTTCCTCGGCAGAGAAAATGTTTATTGCTTTGGCGTGAGCAGGCATTTAGCTGAGTGGCAGTTATTAGTGAGTAGGCGTCCGTATTGAAGTTATAAATTAAATAATCGGACTTCAACTGAGCGATGATGGTTCGTCCATGTCTTTCAATCGGTATTGGAATGAGTTTATAAACTTTAGAAGATTCTTGGGTGAATAATGGTATCTCTGCGTGTATTATTAATTTCTCATCAACAATTATTGCTTCTGCAGTCATGAGGTTATAGATTTCACGAATTTCCGTACCAGTTGCTGCTCCTGGAAGCTGTAGTTTTGTAGGTAATTTTTCTTTTATGAGGCTGATTTCTTGTTTTATTTGTGTTGGTCTTAGTAATTGGGGATTAACTCGTCCATGGTTTAAATCGATCAGAAGATTGGTTATCGATGATTGTGTTTTTTCACAATTTTCCATTAGTTGCGCAATCTGTGATAGTACTATTTGATATGATAGCGCCATTCTATTTACATATTGATTTTCTCTGATTTCATAATGTAATCGCTTGATTTCGTCATCCATTGCTTTAAACTGATTGTTCATATCTTCGGTTGTTTTCGTTAGAATATTAAGTGTTGAGTCGATGATTGATGTTTGTTTTTTATAGAGTTTTTGTAAGTCTTGTTGATTCTCAAATATGTTTCGAACGTTTTCTTCGATAATATCTCTGTCTTCAGCATCCATTGTTCCGAATAATATGTGGTGTAACGTTCCCACGAACTCAAATGGGGCTCGTTTTGGTCTATTGTTTTTCCATATTAGTTCATTATTGGCTTTGAGTTGATTATACCTGCCTGTCATTGTCAGGACCATTATTTTGCATGCTCCTTCAAACAGTACTAATGACTTGCAGTTGATGGCCAATTCCTCGATATATTTCCCGATTTGAGTCAATTCAGTTTTGTATGGATTCAAATTGTAGTAAATTATTAAATTCCATTTGGATGACACTATATCCATCAATCCAAGATTGTCCAGATATATCATTGTATTATTCTCCAGTGGTATCACATCATTTTTTCCATCAGTTGTAAGATTTGACGTTGATACTCCACTTGTAAGCGTGAGCAATAGTAAACAGTTTAGGAGTATTGCTGGCTTAACCGCATTCGAGCTGTGCTTCCTTTTCATTTCTTCTTTCTCTGTATCCAATGGGCATACTTTGGTTATCGGTCTCTTTACAATTCCATTTTGTGTTTTTATGGATACAACTCGAACCTTGCCGTCGTTCCCTGGATGTGTTTCTTCAATCCGTCCAAGTGGCCACTTCGTTGGGCTTGTATTTTCACTTTTTATCAATACCATTTGGCCTTTTTCTAAGTTCACTGTCTCCGTTTGCCATTTTAAACGTTTCTGAAGCGTAACCAAATATTCGTCCTTCCATTTTTGCCAAAAATGATCATTGGTCGTCCATCTGTTGAAATCGACCGGGTGTTAGAATATCGTCGAGTTCGTTGCTGCAATCTATTGGGTATAGTGGTCTTGATGTAGATCAATTTAGTATTCCTTCGATTTGTGCCAATAGATTACTCATTTCTTCGTATGTCAGCGTGCTTTCACCTATCACTCTTTTCAGGTGGTGTTTTACTGATTTAACGCCAGCTTCCCAAATTCCTCCGAAGTGGGGACTTGCCGGCGGGATAAAATGCCATTCAATCTGTTCACTAGCTAGCTGTGGAGCTATGCTATTCCGTTGGAGAGCTTGCATAAAATCCGAATTCAATTTCTTCTCTGCTCCTACGAAGTTTGTGCCGTTATCTGAATATATATGATTGCATTTTCCTTTTCTTGCTGTAAATCTTTTCAAAGCCGCTATAAATGCTTCTGTCGTTAAGTCGCTTACTGCCTCAAGATGAATTGCTTTAGTACTCATGCATATAAAAATCGCAATGTAGCCTTTGTACGATTTCTGTCCTCTTCCTTTGGAAACTCTAATATTGATTGGCCCAGCATAGTCAACTCCTGTGTGACTGAATGGATTTGACACTGTAACTCGTGGTTCTGGAATCTGACCCATTATCTGTTGCGTATTATGTTGACGGTATCGTGCACACCTAGTGCACTGATGTATAATCCTTTTAATAATGTTTTTTAGTCCAAATATCCAAAAGGTTCGTCTTATCCGCGCCTCTGTTACTCGATTTCCCCGGCCCCGTGCAATGTTTCCATGTGTGTTTCTCGACTTATCAAATCTGCCAAGTGTGATTTCTTTACAATTATGGGATGTTTTTGATTGTAGTGCAACTTGGAATATTGTAATCTGCCTCCGACTCGCATAATTCCTTCTTTATCCAGAAAGGGGTGTAGTGGTGCAAGCTTGCTTTTTGTCTCAATTTCCAGTTTTTCTCGAAGTCTTACAATTTCCTCATGATATTCTCTGCTCTGATGCTGTCTTATGATTCGGCACCTTGCTTCTTTGATTTCAGCTAATGACATTTTTCCTGTTCCGCCCTTTTTCCTACATCGCGCAATGAATCGGAATATGTATGCCACGATTCTCGTCAGTTTTCCAATGTTGCTGTATTTTACTTCTAGCTCATCTAGAATGGTTTCCTCCTTCGATATCGCCAGACTTAATTGTTTTGTAACTTCTCTGTTGTCCGGCCATTCCTTCTCCGCTTGTTGTAGCCAGTCGGGTCCTTTCCACCAAAGTTTCAACCCGCACAGTTTGTCCGGTTGAACGCCTCTGGTTCCTAAATCTGCAGGATTTTCTTTTGATCCTACGTGTCTCCATGTGGTTTCCGGTGCCAGATTGTTGATTTGCTCCACTTTTGAGCGGACAAATTTGTCCTTGTTTCTGCTGTTTGCTATCCAGCTCAATGCAATGGTTGAGTCACTCCAGGCGTATTTTTTCTTTGCCACTGGTATAGTAGCTGCTACTGTATTTAGTAGCTTTGCTAATAAATGCGCTGCACACAGTTCCAATTTTGGAAGTGTTTTCCGATTTTTTATTGGGTTAACTTTTGTCTTGCTTGCTATTGGTTATTCGTTGATGTTTTCCATATTGATACTGCGTAAGCGATAGATGCATCGGCAAACCCATGTATTTCAAGTGGCTCCTCAGTCGTAGCTCCAGTCCATCTTGGAATCTTAATTTCTTCCATCGCTTTTAATTTTTCATTAAACGCGATCCATTCCTTTGACAGTGTTTCATCAAGAGCTCGTCCAGTTTACTTGGAGATCCACAGTTTTTGGATAAACAATTTGGCTATGATTGTTACAGGTGATAGCCATCCCAAGGGATCAACAATGTTTGCCAATGCTGACAATGTCTTCCGTTTCTAATTGTTTTTGTTTCAGCAGTGTTGATGTTAAAACTGAATTCGTCATTTAGAGGACTCCACTTCAGTCCTAAAGTCTTCACTGATTCTTCTTCGTTGACTTTAAATAATTTTTCACTTATTGCTTCTGGTAGTGCCGTGGTTACTTTGTCAGCTGTCCATCGTTCATCCAATTCTTGTGTACTTCTTCCTGAATCTTGATACATTGCGATATTTTTCCAGCTCCCGTCATCAAGTCATCCATATAAAAATCGGAATTCTTTTGTTGTTGAATTCTCACATTTATTAGAAATCTCCAGTAGACATCTTGTTGCCAGAAATGGTGCTGATGCTGTTCCATATGTTACTGTTTTCAAATTATATTCCTTTACTGGTTCTTTTTTATCCTTCCTCCATAAAATTCTCAGGTAATCTTGATCTTCTTCATGTATCCATATTTGTCTGTACATTTTCTCAACATCTGCTGTGATTACAAATTTCCAGATTCGCCATTTAATTATTATTTCAAATATGTTTATTTGTATATGGGGTCCCGTTAATTGAATATCGTTCAAACTTTTTCCATGTGTAGATTTTGAAGATGCATCATATACAACTCGAAGCCTGGTTGTTAGACTGTCTTCCCGAATAACCGGTTGATGTGGTACATAAACTTTCCCGTTCTAGCCTGTTTTGCTTCCTTCATATGTCCTTGATAAGATGTCATCCATGAATTTAATGTAATGTTTTTTAAGCTCTCATTATTCTTGATTTCCAGCATGGCCATGCTTTTTCGACATGACATCTTCGCATCAATATCAATTGTAGTCGTCTCCTCAAATATTGCCATGCATTTCTCATTATTCGTTGAAATTGTAGTTTCAGGAATTTCCTCTATTTCCCAAAATTTTTCTATATGACTGCTGACTGTATTCGTTTGTTTCCTGGTATTTGCACTGCTCCTGATAAAATCCATCCAAATTTCGTACGTTGTCCAATGACGGTATCTTCTTGTTTCAGCCCTTGATCAAAATTTCTGCCAGCAAATCTCCCCCAATGAGAATATCTATCCTGCTTCGTTCATTAAACGTTGGGTCTGCTAGCATCTCATTTTTCAAATATCTTTTATATTGAAATGAACTCGGTGGTTGTGGACTGAGTTGTTTGTTAAAACTACAGCTTCCTCCATAATTTTCTCCAAGCCCATATATTTGTGGTTTCTTCTTATGTTTTGGTAATTTGAGTACTTGAGCTGCTTCCTCCGATATCACTGTGATTTGTGATCCTTGATCCACCAGAGCTCGGAACATCACCCATTCTCCAGTTGCCGCTTGAACTTCGACTTGGGCCGTTGCCAGCAATGTGGACTTGTTTTTTGCTGCTTGTAACGTCATTGCTGATTTGACATTTTCATCGGTATGTAACAATTCATGATGCGATTTGTTACATTTTGTACATGTCTTCTCTTCTTCTGGACAGCCTTTATGTATGGAGTATTTATGACCTAGGCATCTAAAACATAAATGTTCTGATCGTGCAAAGTTCCATTTATCCATTGCAGATAGATTAAAAAACTTTCTGCAATCTTGTATCCTGTGTCCAGCAATTTTGCAGTGCCAACAACTATGATCCACCGTGATGCTCATTATTTTTGGATTCTCACGGATATGTTGTCTAGGATGTCGCACCGCTTTTATTGCTTGCAGATGTTTTTCCAGAAATTCCAATACATCATTTAATGTTTGCACTTCTTTTGAGGCAGCACATGTGTGTTCATATTGCTGTTGTCCTGAGCGATCGAATTTCCTCAATAGTATTCCAGCGATAACTACTTCAGATCTGTCAAGTGGAATTCCCATTCCTTTGATGGCATGTGTGCATTTTTGTGTAGTGTCCAACATCTGTTGAACACTTTTTTCTAACTCGCTGTTCATTTGTGGCAAATCGAGTATTTGGTTCAGATGCTTCATAAAAAGTTGCCTTCGATTTTCATACCTGTTTTTCAAAATCGATATTGCAACTTCATAATTTTCGTCAGTGATCAGCAAATGTTTTATAAGATATGTTGCTTCACCTTTGACTACTTCTTTTAGCCGCATTAGCTTCTCTTTATTTGATAGACTGATGTTATTTGCTACCATTTCATTGAACATGTCAAAAAAACTTGCCCATGTCGTTATATCTCCAAAAAATGGAGGTATCTCCATCTCTCTGAGCTTTATATGTTGCTCTGATGGCTTATTCTGAGCCAACCATATCTCCTTATCCCTTTTTATTTGTTTAAGCTCTTCAAACCTTTCCAAAAGTGTTGGCGTTGCTTGTCCATTATCTTTTAAATCTTTGAAGATTTCCGTCAATTGTTTAAAATCCTCTTTAAGGTGCTCGCAGTCAATTTGATGCAGTTTAACATCTAAACCTGCCCTTTTTATTGTTTTTACTAATGTTCGGCTGGCTTGGTTGAATTCCTGCACCCGAAATTCTTGTTCTCCTATCATCTGTTGCATCGACGTGTTCATCGTTTGATCGGCTGCTTTTTTGTTTAGCTCTGTAATTATCTTATTTTTCAAGGCTTGTGTTTTATTGAAGCCATCTTTTGTGAAATAATCTCCAGAAAAAGAGCTTGCATTTTGCGCTAGTGTCTCGTGCTGTTGCTTGAATAGCTCCCATTGACTTTGAACCTCAGTCAATAGATTTGTGTAGGAGCCATCGATGAGGTTAAGTTCCTCGTCCCATTTTTTCATCTGCACGAAAATGGCTGATTGGCTCGCAGCCAATGCATTTAGCTGTTCCCGTGTCAAAACCATTTTTACCGCAATAATAAACTTAAATATTTTTTGTTTTTAATCTTTATTTATAGTTTTCAATTCTTTTAGTTCTTTTTATCCAGTTAAAGTTCGCCGAGATGAGCGCTTAGCCTCCGCTGCCGCTTGTAGATTGCCGCGGTGGTCGCTGAGCTTCTCTTGCCGCTTGTAGTTTTTCAATTCGCCAAATCGCCGCGGTGGTCGCTTTGCCTCCTCTGTCTCTGCTGTCAGTTTTTAATGTTGCCAATTTGCCGCGGTCGTCGCCGTGCCCCTCTGCCGCTTGTAGTAGCGGTGGTCGCTAGCCTCCGCTGCCGCTTGCCGTTCCAATTTACTGAATCGCCGCGGTGGTCGCCGTGCCCCTCTGCCGCTTGTAGTTGCGGTGGTCGCTAGCCTCCGCTGCCGCTTGCAGTTCCAATGTACTAACTCGCCGCGGTGGTCGCCGTGCCCCGTGCCCCTCTGCTTGTAGTTGCGGTGGTCGCTAGCCTCCGCTGCCGCTTGCAGTTCCAATGTACCAACTCGCCGCGGTGGTCGCCGTGCCCCTCTGCCGCTTGTAGGTGCGGTGGTCGCTAGCCTCCGCTGCCGCTTGCCGCTCCAATTTACTGAATCGCCGCGGTGGTCGCTAGCCTCCGCTGCCGCAGCGAGTACTCTGAGTAATCCTTCGCCGCTTCAATTAGCTCCGGGTGCTCAGATGCAGACCCTGGAGACCATAGAGCAGCTAACTTTTCAACAACGACTACGATTATCTAATTCACCAGTTTCGCCAGTGCAAAGCCCACAACAAAGTAGGGAGCAACAATCTCGCTCCACGCCTGTTAATTTCGATGCTCGACCAGATCGTATCAGCCAAATTATGGCAAATTGGAAAATCCGATTCTCTGGTAGGGGTCAGTTATCAGTAGATGATTTTATCTATCGTATTGAAGCACTGACTAATCAAACATTAGGTGGGAATTTTGAATTGACTGCTCGTTATGCCAGTAATTTATTTGAAGGCATCGCCAATGAGTGGTACTGGCGTCACCATAGAAGCGTGCCTCAGGTATCCTGGTCGTCGTTGTGCTCAGCATTGAGAGGGCAGTTTAAGGATGCTATGACGGATAGAGATATCCTCACTGAAATAGAACTCCGTAAACAAAGGCAGCAAAAGACTTTTGATGATTTCTATGGGACAATAGCATCTCTTGCATATAAACTATATATTCCAATGCCAGAGTTCGCCTTGGTAGAAACCTTGCGAGCTAATCTTCTGCCAGAGATTCAGCTAGAAATTTTATATGAATCAGCTAATAATATCGAACAATTACGTCACCTCGTCCGTAAGCATGAATTGTTTATGAAAAACGTAGCTAAACAGCCGCTTTTGAAACCCAGACCTTTTGTTCGTCCGACATTGCATGCTGTTGAGATACAAGCTGAGGAAACGGCCATAATTAATTCTGATGAGGAGGATTATGATTTAGCAGCGGTCAATATAGTGTGCTGGAATTGTAATTCCGAGGGCCACAAATACTAAGATTGCACGGCAGAGCGGCGTGTATTTTGCTGTGGCTGTGGCCAAGCAGATACTTATAATACAACATGTAAGAAATGTTCGTCAAAAAACTCAGTGCCGCGTGCACCGATGAGAAGTGCACGCAAACAGATGGCGACCAAAGGCACGAGCACGAGCTGATATTTTCAGCAATGATCGCAATACTACACCGGACTTTCACAAACAACCTTCTCGCTCTGCTTTACGCCGCATCGCTTATCATAAGCGGTGTAAGCTCGAACGCCAACTGCTTTTATCCTCCGTAGTGGGAAAATTGCATGATATTCGCCCATATGCACAAGTTGGTATCTTGGGTAAAACTATTGTTGGTCTCATGGATACAGGTGCCTCAGTCAGTTGCATAGGAGGTGATTTCGCAAACGAAATATGCAAACGGAAAGAAATCTGCAAACAATTCTCAGCTTCTGTTCGAACTGCAGATGGGCAATCGCAAAATATAGTAGGTAAAGTTAAGACAGAAGTAAATTATAAGGGTGAGAAAAAACTGTTAACATTTTATGTAGTCCCATCTTTAGCACAGAACCTTTATTTAGGAATAGATTTTTGGAATAATTTTCAACTATTACCCGCTAGCCTTAGAGCTGAATTAGCGGATATTTCTTTAGTAGATGATCCTCAGATACGACCTTTAACACAAGCTCAACAACAATCTCTGCTTCTTGCTGTGAGTAAATTTCCCTCATTCGCAAAAAAAGGTTTGGGAAGAATTTCTTTAATTACACATTCCATAGATGTAGCCAATGCAACGCTAATAAAGCAAAGGCATTATCCTGTATCACCAGCTACCGAGCTACCGAGAAATTGATGTATGAGGAGATCGACCGAATGCTAAACCTCGGCGTGATTGAAGAATCAAACAGCGCTTGGTCTTCGCCAGTAGTTTTAGTAAAAAAACCTGGCAAGGTTAGAATTTGTCTCGATAGCCGTAAGGTGAATGAGCACACAGTCAAGGATGCTTATCCTATGCCGATAATAGATGGCATCCTAAGCAGACTTCCAAAGGCAGAATACATAACGAGCCTTGATCTTAAAGATGCTTTCTGGCAAATACCGCTTGAGGTTAATTCGCGGGATAAAACTGCCTTTAGCATTCCTGGTGGACCACTCCATCAATTTAAGGTGATGCCATTTGGGCTTACTAACTCCCCTCACACTATGTCTAGGCTCATGGATAAAATTATTCCACCGCATTTGCGAAATGAGGTATTTATCTACCTTGACGACCTCTTAATAGTGTCGAACACATTTGAGCGACATATGGAGGTTTTGAAGATAGTTGCGGAGGAGTTAGAAAAGGCAAATTTGACAATTAACGTCGAAAAAAGCCACTTTTGTCGGAAAGAGGTAAAATATCTTGGGCATATTATTGGTCACGGTACAATTAGTACCGATCCAGAAAAGATATTAGTCATAACTGAATTTCCGATCCCCAGATCGGTAAAGCAAGTTAGACGCTTTTTAGGGATGACGGGCTGGTACCACAAATTTGTACAAAATTATGCAGCCATAGCGTCTCCACTAACAGACACTTTAAGATCATTTATAGAAAAGGTAGTCAAAATGTAGTGCCCGACGCTTTATCCCGCACATATACCGAGGATCTCTCAGCATTCTTCATAGAAGGCATTGTGGACATACATTTGCAAGAGTTTGACTTATCAGAATATAAAGCCATGAGAGAAAAGGTGTTGCTAAGCTCCCAACAACTGCCAGATATAAAGGTTGTCAACAATCTTATATATAGACGAGCTGAGCACACTTCAAGTGAGCAAATAGCAGACGACGTTTGCTGGAAACTGTGGATTCCGGTGACCTTGGTACCTTCCATTCTTAAGGAAGCACATGAAGATCCCTTATCGTCGCACTGCGGCATTAATAAAACTTTGGAAAAACTTAGACGGCTCTATTACTGGCCTAATCTGGTAGCTGATGTAAAATCTTACATAAACAATTGTGAAATTTGTAAGTGTACCAAATATAGCTACCTTATTCTTAGACCACATATGGGAATTATTGGCCAATCCGATCGAGTATTTCAGAAGCTATCCGTGGACTTTTTGGGACCCTATCCTCATAGCCGTTCTGGCAATAGTGGTATTTTCGTGGTCCTAGATCACTTATCTAAATTTCCTTTTTTTAAAGTCTTTTAGAAGCTTACATCGGAGGCCATTGTAAAATTCATTTAAAATGAGATTTTTCATTGTTTTGGAGTGCCTGAATCCGTAGTTTCGGATAACGGCGTTCAGACAGATAGACTAGATAGACAGATATAAAATTCGTCATATTTATACGGCTGTTTATTCTCCTCAGGCTAATGCGTCGGAAAGAGTTAATCGATCAGTCATAGCAGCTATAAAGGCGTATATTCATCCTGATCAACGCAATTGGGATGAAAAACTTAGCAGTATCTGCTGTGCGATGCGTTCCAGTACTCATACTGCCATTAATACAAGTCCGTATCGCGTCGCTTTTGGGCAAAACATGATAACGGATGGAAATAGTTATAAGTTACTGAGACAGTTAAGCATGTTAGAAGATTGCAATGTAATATTTTCCAGAGATGACTCCTTTGATCTAATATGAAAAAGAGCTAACGACACAATGCAAGCTCAACGCGCTAGAAATGAGAAAGCTTACAACTTGCGCAGCCGAGAAATATCTTACGTTGTTGGGCAAGAGGTGTACCGGAAAAATTTCCAGCAAAGTAATTATACTCTGTACCGTAGGTATATAGAGTATTATAAGTTTGTGCAAAAGTATGTAACATCCAGAAGGAAGCATCTCCGACCCCATAAAGTATATATATTCTTGATCAGCATCAACAGCCGAGTCGATATAGCCATGTCCGTCTGTCCGTCTGTCTGTCCGTATGAACGCACAGATCTCAGAGATGGTAAGAGATAGAGGTTTGACATGTATGGGACATATGCTTCTAATGTCTGCAGGCAGATCAAGTTTATTTTCAATTTTGGCCACGCCCCCTCCCGCCCCCGCAATTGAGAAAAAACGTCCACAGTTTTGAAGATAGATGGCTTGTTCCTTCTGGATATATTTAGTTATTAGGATAACTTATCGATCCGCAAAGGAATGAAGAAGATCGGATGAACGGTTTTCGAGTTATGATCAAAAGAAAAATTTTCTTGGTACAGAGTATGTTATAGTCGGGCTTGACCGACTTTCTTTCTTGTTTTTCACAATGGTTTAGCGCAAAGTTAGCACCAACTTTCATTATATATCAAGGATTTAAAACAATAAATAGAATTAAATGCTCCAAGCGCGAATCACCCGTTGATCCCCACGTATGATTTTCCTGGGGGGAATTTGTAGTGGCGCTTGAACATAAATTTTCCCAATGAGAAATAAAATGAATTTTGGTCAGCGGCCCAAAAGCAGGCAATGCAAAATTCCTAGGGAAAGTAAAAGAGAAATGTATTTCGAGGAATTTTATTAACAGCGATAGATAAAATGGTGAAAATCAAAATTTTATGTTAATAGCTTTCTTTCGGCGGCTCATCACAGCCTTTGGCATTGCATTTTTGGCAGCCACCCAGTTTAGTTTGTGTTTTTTTAACAAGTGCGGTATAAGTCTTTCAAGTCAGATTGTCGAAAGTGAAAAATTACCCGTACCGGCGCAACAACCTGGACCAGTGGCCCACATATTTAATTGGTTTTTGTTTTATTAAAAGTGCCTTACTCCCTAGGGTAAGTTAGCCAGCAGCTGCAAGCAAATGTTTTTTTTTTTGGGTTTTTTTTTGTGTAGGAGTTCTATTTTTTTTTTCACCCCCTGATCTAATTTCAGGTGTGGCACTTAGTACTAATTCTAGTACACATTTGTATCTTGGGCCTTTTTTGATGCTAACTAAGCCAATACGCTAAGCAAGCTAACTAGGCTGGCTCTATTTGTTACTAGAAGCAGCAACTTGACGACACCTCGATCCCCTCCCTCTTCCACTCCATTGGACGAAGACGGAAAAAGCTCCCACAAGGGAATCGCTCTAGCTGAGAGGAAAAGCTCCGCAGGCCAGTTCAGTTACTCAGCAAACGACGGGCGAGCGGCTGTAATTTTTATTGTCGGGATCGGAGTTTTAATTGCGTTAAATTGCTTTTGCGTACAAAACAAGGCTGGCAAAAACGTCATAAAACGGTTTTCTCCAACCCCCCCAAAGATCGCCCTAATTCGAGTTGTTTTTGTGAAACCTTCACGATCAGGCAGCAGCAGGCCATCCACGGCCAGAGCAAAGGCACCGCAAGAGTACCGCAAGGTACCTCAAGAGAAACGGTGGTGCGTCGCCTCCCTTGGCGCCAATCAAAAAAATAAATAAAAAAAAAACAATTTTTTTTTGTTAGTGTAGTGAAAATTTTTTGCAGAAGTAACAAGAAAAATCCTCTATACATATATATTTTGACCAGTTGGTTTTCTTTTCCTTATGAACGTATTCCACTAAACATCCGTTATTCGTAAAGCCATATTGGGCGCGAGAGTAGCTGCAAGAAAAAAAATTTCGAATTCGTGGAAGGAAAAGAAAAGGAAATAAAGAGAGAGAGAAGAGAGCAAGCTCTCTGGTACAAAGTGCTGGTCTGCCAACATTTTTTGTGTGTTCTTTTTGTTTTTGTGATTTCCAAAATCACAGTGAATGCAGCCGTTCTGAAAGCGCTTTCAACGGTGGAGTTTTAAAACCAAGTAAGTCATTGTAACAAACCTTCTCTTAAATTTTTACATCCAGAGAGAGCACAATTCAAGAAAAATGAGAGAGAGGCTTAACCTGTAGGCAGTAACTTTGATTTGTTTCTCTTAATTAATATTCGCTGTGAATTTGATACCTCGCAATTGGCGGAGGTGTGATCGGTTATGATCGAAGTTCTTTTTTTGTTGCTTCACGTATTTTTTTGAATAATTAATTATAATTATACAGAAATGAGAAAAAATATCCGGTTAAGAAATCATTTTTAATTTATTTAAATTCTTTTTTTGTTGTTTTTTCAAATTTTTTTTTTCTTGCTATTTAATTGCCTGCGACAAATTAAGTCGGTTTAAATCAATATAGAAATTACTCAAACTTATTTTTAACCCTTATTTTAACTCTGTCGAATGCTTTTGGAATTATATAATTATGTTTAAAATATATTGTGAATTTATAGTCGAAATGTGCTATTCGACCTTTTTGTGTGCAGCCATGCAGCGTTCTAGGGTGGATGGATGTATGAAATGAAGTGGTAAAAGGGATCACCGGCCAAGAAAGGTCATGCGGCGTGAGGTGATCATAGGAAGGGTGGGCACCTGCTGTTGCGATACACCTGCACAGCATTACTTCAGCATTCATGGCCGCAACTCCATCTGCGCTGCCATTTAATGTTTTAAAGCCATGTGTTTATGTAGAGTTCTATCTTGTCCTCTTTTCTTTAGTTCTTCCTCGTCCAGTCGATCAAGCTACCTTTTGGTGAATTTTTTTTTTGCACGCGAAATTTTAAATAGTTTTGAGCGTTATTCCGAGCAAGTGGCCTAATGCCTTTAATATGAACCCTACCCAAGCCGACGACCAAGAAGCCGGGAACAACCGTACATTAGCCGTCACACGAACATCAGCTCGATCGTACCGTGGTACTATAATCAACGTTACATGCTACATGCTTATAATGAGTATTTTCACCTGTTTTCTATAGATTACTCTATATCAAATGTAAAATTCGCCCTAATGTCATACCTTAACTTAAAATTTTTATCTCCAGCTAACGTGCACTCTGACCACTCTGTGAGTAGGGCCATAGCTGGCTTTTGCCAATAAATTAGTCCCACCGGGTCAGTGACCATTATATCTGGGTTCTCATTTTATAATTGTAACTTTTGCATTTTATGTTGACTGAACATTGTTAAACTTACCTCAATAAATAAATAAATAAATAAAAAAAAAATATGGACAGTAATCATGTGCTGTGGATGGTGTGGTGTTAAAACAATAAAAAAAGTATAAAAACCAAACATCCCAATCAGTTTTGTCAACCGATATGTAAGAACGAATGTATTCGTCGAATGATCTATGTTCTAAGCTGTCGATGTAATGTTTTGAATACCAAGGTATTTACATAAATTTTTGATAATTGAATTCTCATATTCTGTTCAAATATTGCTTGTACCACTGTTTGAGCACTTTTGTCAGGTTAGGGAATGCAACAAGGTATTTTGATGTCACAAACTACAGTGATGGCATATTCTTTTCCTTGTTCTGATTTTGGTAGTGGACCGATCTTATCTACTAAAACTCTGTCAAATGCCATTAATGGACTTTCAGTTAGTGTCAAAGGTGTTTTAGTATAGATAGAAGTCTTACTTTTTTGATATTTTTGACATTTTCTCAAGTAAGATTTTATATATTGTGACATGGTTTTCTAATAGAAAAATAATTTTATTTTTGACGTCGTTTTTGTTATTCCTGTATGTCCCCCTTGAATTGGACTATCATGACATGTAACCTTAATTATTTAATTATTTATTTATCTATCATCCTGACGCCACAAGTCAGTGGGAGTCTTATAAATTATCGCGTTAGTCACAAGTGTTAAAATAACATTAAGAAGGAAAATAAAACAATTTTTAAATACTGATTATTTAAATTAGCTTAAAATCTATATTACTAAACTGGAGATCTATTCATCAAAACCAACAGTATTCGTAAGCGTGGGATGAAACGTTCAATTTCTACCGACAATTTCTAGCAGCAATATTGTTGGGCGAACTCGACGAACACGGCAAATTCGGAAAATACCTAACAGCAATAACAATAAAGTGCTGAAAATCATTGAAAATTTAGAATTTTTCTCCATATTTTTTTTGGCACTAACAACAAAAAAGGTCACACTGGTTGTTGGCGACAACTGATCATATTCAAATTAGTAAATTTGAAAGGAAATACTTTATATTTCTTGGCTTAAGGGCAAATATATTAAGTCTTCTGTAAATAGTAGGACAACATCCATTTGCGGCGCCCTTTCATAAGATTATCAAAATAGAAATAACATAGAAATCTTTTCAGTGCCGTCACTTTAAAGACATCCCATTATTTGTTGCTTTTGTATTCCTTGCAGAGGGCAATCAGATCTGATGTCTGTAACGCAAAGAAGGAAGCACAACCATACGTACTAATCCGAATGGACTTAAAACTGTTTGTCTGCTCGATAGTCTGATTCTCTTCATACATATTACAATCATCTTGTTGCTTGCCTAGCCAAAGATTTAAAGAAGACCCACATATTGGGCAGTTTAAAAATCAAAACAGCTTGCATTTTTCACTGGGGAAAAAACATTTTAATTAACAAAATTAAAGCATATATTACAGAAAATTACTTTTAATGGCAATTATCAAATGAGTTACATGCAAAGTGCACAAAGCAAGATATGAGACATCCATTCTGATTAAATTCAGGCCAAAAATGTAAGCAAACACAGCAGCCATAGAAAATTGCTGCCTAGCCGCAATATTGTTTCTACCAAGTACAATTCAGCTAGCTTCTCTACCGTTAGCAGCAATTAATTGTGCGGCGAATTCAACATACGTCCGTCTCGTTCTCACCTATTTCGATTCCTATAAGAGCATAATTGTTGGTAGAAATTGTCGGTAGAAATTGAACGTGTCATTCCAGCCTAATATATATAATGATTTGATACCTAATTCTTTCCCTTTCCATTTCAGAGGTGTTTTACATTTGAAAGTGTTCTATTAATTGTAATTTAAACTGCGTGGCATTCACTATGGTTTTGAAATTACAAGGAAGATTATTGCAACTGTGAACAGCATAAATGAAAAAGTGTCTTTTATAACAAGCTAGCTTGTATCTAGGGCATATTATATTATTAGTTCTTCTCGACTCACAGAAACTTAACATCTCATACAGATAAGAAGGTTTTACCATAGCTCGAAGGGTTGTACAAGATTCCAAAGGAAGATCGAAATTTTTACTGAAACGTCGGAGATTCTGTCAAAGCGCCCACGATCAATATCACACAATATTATTAAAAGCTCACAGTATTATTAAAAGCTGCTTCGAGTTTGTGTTGGCTTCTTGTGTCACAGTTACTTATGACCTAGATGCCAAAAAAAGTCTGGAAGAGTCTTAATTTAATTGGAATAAGGTTTTTGTTGATACAAAATTGTCTGAGAAGTCCGTACATTTTTCCAACAGCAGCATTAATGTGATTTTTACAAGTCGACGTTTGGTTAAAAATAAAGCCTTAGTTGCTAGCCCTCGCTATATAATTGATTGGCGAATTGTCAATTTCAAGTTTTGGCAAGCTGTCAGTTTTATAATTTTGATACTTATTACCAAGCATTTGGATTTAGCTGGATTAAGGCAGAGGCCATTTCGTTTAGCCTTTATCATTGACTTTAATAAGATTATTATTACACTCTAAAACACATTCAGCAAATTTACACATAGGACGACTGACATGTAGTTGAACATCATCAGCGTACATATGGGCAGTTCTAGAAAAACTATACATTCCACGTAACTTAGTGCAGAGTAAATCATGGTTGCCGTTGTCAAAAGCCTTACTGTAATATAAAAGAGTTAATAATGTAATGTATTAATGAGATGTCAGTTTGTTTTCGAATGTTTCGAATATTTCTTCGATTTGTTTCATATTTTATTGTAGTCACCGGCTGTAGTAGCGCTACTCCTAGATTTGTTAGTATTTTTTTTGGCCCATATATTTAAAGGAATCAATTGAAACGTTTTCAAAGATTTCTTTCCACGGTAACATTTTTAGTTGAATTCAATGTATACCGGCCTCTTTCTCAATCCTTAAAAAAATTGATCTGAATCAAAAACTCCATTTGTATGTTTTTTTCAATGTTTGAAGAAACATTTTTCTAAATTCACTTGCAAGGTCACTACTTTTATAACATCTTTATTTCGAATGACTTTATATATTTTGGCCTTCGAAGTGTTTGGTTGCTTGCGCGCTTCCAAATCTATTCCTATGACTTTTAGGATTTGCTTTGATATTTCTTCAGTTGGTCAAAGGTTTTTCTGGATAACGCATCTGCAACATGATTGTCTTTTCTCTTAAGATACTCAACCGTAAATTGGTATTCTTCTAAATCAAGTCTCATTCTTGTTAATTTTGAGCTTGGATTTGTCATTGAAAATAGAAACTCTAGAGGTCTGTGATCTGTTTTAACTATAAAATGTTTTCCGTATATATATGGACTGAAATACTTTATTGCTTTAGGTTCTGTGGTGCTTTTATTATAATCGTAATAAGTGATCGTGAAGTACATGCAAGTGGAAGTTGTAATCCGTTGCTTTCTTGAGTTATTACATAAAACAAGTTAGCAACCCACTCTCAGTGCATGCGATAAATTCCATCAATTCAGTATAGCTGACTCCGCATTTTGAGCGGTCAGCGACTTTGTTGCGAAGCATCCTCTGAGAAATTGGATACCTCGCACGAGCTGCTGACAGTGCGATCTTCTGACCGCGGTGGCAGCGCACATGAGTAAGGGCGGCGGCGTTCTTAGGTTTAGTTGTAGGATTTTATATTTTGTAAATTTAGATTTAGTTTGAAATTCAACAGAGACGGATCGTCCTAATAAAAAGAAATAACCAAATATCTCTCGCTTTGTGTCCGTGACTAAATTGTGAAACGGAAAACAATTCTAATTGGCGCCCAACGTACAAAAAGTACTCGAGTAAAACTAGTTCCACTAGTAGCAAAATCTTTAGTAGCAACGCTATTAAAGTAACAAGAAACAATGAGAACAGCTTTGAGTTGGTCGTATGCGTGCGTGGCAACTAAAAACAAAAATAATAACAAATAAAAACAATCCAAAAACTTCACCAAACAGCGCACCAGTTGTTTGGGCGGCGTGTGGCAGTGAAGAATCCCGGAGAAATTTAAGTTAAGCTGAGGCTTCTTTTCATCATGTAAGTGAGTTTGTTTAAAGTGTTTAAATCCCAAAAGCTTGGCAAACAAAAAATTTGCTGTAATAAAGCTCTGTGCAAAAAATTGAAATAGAATCGTTAGCCTGTGCCTTATTTTCTATTTCCACAAATTTAAGATAAAATAAGATCCAAGTACGGAAAAATTAAATTAACTGAGCATTTTATTTCATTTCTGTTTTCGTTAGCGCGACTTTTGTCTTTTTTTTGTTGATTATATTTGCAATTCAGCATTGTGCGTTTGTGGTTTTTGAATCATGATTGATAACAGAGTCGGACTCGAAAATAATCAAAACGACATTGACCATTGTTTTTTAACAGACCTAATTGGGGGCTTAAGAAATTTGCAGGTCTCCGAACACCGAGTATCTCCGTCTCAGCCAGAGCTTTCCCAAAGTTCAGATATGGACGCGTTTCAGTTGCGCTCGGATGTGGAAGCTGCGGCTACTAGCGCTTAAGCCGCTCAGGCCGAGGCTTTTAACATTAGGGATGCGGATCTTAGAGCTGATTTTAAGAGGCAGATTGCCGAGCTTACTGGAAGTCTAAAGATCTCTCACTGACTGTGCCAGAGGTGAAAGTTTACAAAAATGTAGAGATTTGCGACAACGTAGTGTGTAATGAGGGGGCGTATGTAGTGAGGCAAAGCTTCTGACCGGTTCAACATGGCGGACCCAGAGTGATCCTGGCTTACTGCGTCCCTAGTCGATTCACACCTCCACGTGGTAACCCCTGGTAACAGAGCGATGCATCCGCAAAGCTGCTGGCTAACGTGAGCGGCGAAACCCTCCTTAGGGTTAATAGGGTTGGTGCGTCGGGTTTGGTACCCACCACCATTAAAACACTCCACCAATGAAAACTGCGACAACAATGCCTCGGATACGGACCCCCCACCCCGACGACGACCTACGCAAACTTTATAAGGAGCACGATTTGAGGATATGCACCTGGAATGTTCTCACCCTCAATAATGATGGTGATGATACCAAGTTAGTAAATGTAAAGTTGAAAACATCTTCAACCAACGCTCAATGGGAGATCTACTACAGTGGACATGTTTCAAAGCATGAGTTTGGGTGCGGTTTTGCAGTCAGCCAAAAACTGCGTCGCTTTGTCATCAGCTTCACACCAGTTGACAAGCGACTAGCCGTGCTCAGACTTAAGGCCAAATATTTTAATATTAGCCTTATCTGTGCGCACGCCCCGACAGAAGACAAGAACGATTCGATTAAAGATGAATTCTACGAGCGCCTAGAAGTACTATATGAGCGCTGCCCCGATCACGACATTAAGATCGTGCTAGGCGATTTTAACGCGAAACTCGGGAGAGAGGAAGTTTTTAGTCCGACAGTCGGCCGATTTAGCCTTCATGAATCAACCTCTAGTAATGGAGAGTGGCTAATAAATTTTGCTGCGGGCCGGAACATGGTCGTGCGTAGTACCAGATTTGAACACCGCGACATCCATAAGGCGACTTGGAAGTCCAATGATCAAAAAACGAAAAACCAGATTGATCACGTTGTGATAGATGGAAGGCACTCAACAAGTGTTCTAGATATGCGTGCGATCCGAGGAGCCAACATAGACTCGGATCACTACCTTGTTGCAGCCAAGGTACGCACGCGGCTCAGTGTGGCACATGCCGCACGCTCTAGCGCACGTCGAAAGCTGAACATCGGGAAGCTGGAATCACAACGGACATCCGAAGCCTACACAGCTAAACTCACCCAGCTGCTCAGGGAAACCCCACCTTATCCTTCTGGTATATGCGAACAGTGGAAGCATATTGCGCACTCAATGAGTACGGCTGCTAAGGAGATACTCGGGTACGCCGAGCCCACCCGAAAGCAGTCATGGTACGATGACGAGTGTCGCCGCGCTACTGCAGAGAAAGACGCTGCCTACAGGAGAACTCTGCAGTCGGGAGCAACGCGGGCTAATAAGGAGCGATACCGGGAGAAAAGGAGAGAGGAGAATCGCATATTCAGAAGGAAGAAGAACGAGCAGGAAAGGCGCATGCGTGAGGAAGTCGAAGCGCTCTTCGGCATGAGTGAGTCTCGAAAATTCTATCAAAAGATTAGGCAACTAACCCAAGGTTTCAAGCCCGGAGTCCCTCTATGCAAGGATGAGCACGGAAATCTGGTCACAGATCCCCAAGTGGCACTTAACAAATGGAGAAACTATTTCTCTTACCTTCTAGGAGGCGATGACGAACACAATGCCGCCTTTGGAGAAGTAGTGATACCACCAATCGATAATACTGAGATAGACCCATATTTGAAGCCCTGTCTTCGTTTGGTATACCAGCAAAGTACGTTCGACTTTGTATGATGACGTTGAGAAACACACAAAGCTCCGTCAAAATAGGAAAGAACCTCTCCGAGCCATTTGTAGCCAAAAGAGGTTTTAGGCAGGGTGACACCTTATCGTGTGACTTCTTTAATCTGCTAATGGAGTATATACTGCGCCAGTGTCCAAATGCTAACACATCGGGCACCATCTTTTTCAAAAGAGAAATGCTACTTGCATATGCCGATGATATTTATATTATCGGCCAAAACAAACGGGCAGTAAGCAAGGCGTTTTCAGAGATTGAGAAGCAGTCAAAACTCATGGGCTTAGCGGTGAATGAGGAAAAGACGAAGTACCTATTATCCGCACGCAACGAGTCTACGCGTCTTGGACATTCCGTTGCAATGGGAGAGTACAACTTTGATGTTGTTAAGGATTTTGTCTACCTCGGAACGATGATAACCAGCGACAACAACATCAGTCTGGAGATCCGAAGAAGAATTACGGGCTCAATAGGGAGTTAAAGAGCAGAGTCTTCTCTCGAAAAACGAAAATTGTGCTTTATAAGTCGCTTATCATCCCAGTCCTGCAATACGGCGCAGAAGCATGGACATTAACAGCAGCGGATGAGGCGGCTATCGGCGTATTCGAGAGAAAAATTCTTCGGAGGATTTATGGACCTTTAAAAGTTGGCGATGAATTTCGCATCCGATCGAACGACGAACTGGAAAAGCTCTATGGGGACACTGATCTAGTCACGCGCATAAAACAACAGCGGCTGCGCTGGATTGGACATGTTACCCGTATAGATGAAGAAGCTCCAGCAAAAAGAGTTTACAGATGGAATGCGAAAGAATTTGGAAAAAAAGGACATATGGGACGTGCGAAACTTAGATGGAAAGGCCAAGTGCTGGACGATATTAAGGAACTTGAAGTGCCTAATTGGTGCCAGCTCGCACAGGATAGAGGCGAGTGGCGGGCATTAATCACAGCGGCCGGGAGCGTCAATCGGTTGTGACTCAAAATCGGGCCAAAGAAGAAGAAGAAGAAGAGACGTGAATTGGAGACAAGCGGCTCACGCCGCGTACAAAATTTTGAAAGACATCAGGGGAGCTCTCAACATTATCAATCAGTTGTTATAATTTTGAGCAATGTAAAGGGCGCGGTCGATGCAGTCCTCGCTAATTTTAAGACTCCTCTCAACTTTGAGGCCATTATCGCAAGGCTCGACTTTATGTACTGTGACAAGCGTCCTATCCATGTCATCGAACAGGATATGGGTACGCTTAGACAGGGCAATTTGACAATCCTGGAGTATTATGACGAGGTCGAGAAAAAACTCACCTTGTTTACAAATAAGGCAAACATGTCCTACGAGGGGGGTCTGGCAAGGGGTATGTGTGAGTAGTTCAGGGCTGATGCTCTAATGGTATTTGTGTCAGGCCTAAGGCGTAACTTGACCGATATCTTATTTGCAGCACACCCTCCTGATATGCCGTCAGCGTTGGCAATGGCTCAAGAGATTAAGGCCAACCACGACAGGTACTCTTTCGCGGCAAGCTTTGCCAAGGGCATGGAGGAAAAATCCTTTAAAGCCGAACAGCGGGTTCAAAACCGCTCCCAGAATATTAGTCAGGACCAAAAAAGCGGACCCAAGACAAGTCAGGGTAAAAGCCCGTTTTTTGAAAAACAAAAGGGCCAACCAAATTTCGATAAGGTGCAAGGTAAGCCCGGAAACGGGGGCGCACCAGAACCAATGGAGATCGATCCATCTTCGTCTAAGTTTAGACAGCCCACTAGCTTCCAAAAGCCCCAAAGATCGGGTAGACATAATGCGAACCAGGGTAACAACCGCTAAAATACGTCTGATCGCATGACGGACCAGAGGCGGCAGAGGGTAGATAATATTGCCGCGGGTTCGGGGCAAGACGCGGCCTATAACGAGGCAGCCAATGAAGCGGTAGGCGAGGCCGATGCGAAGAATAGCAGGGATAGTCATGACACTTTTGAGCCTAGTAAATATCTTAAAGGCGTAGTCCCGGTCGAATCATTATTTGTCGTACATACCATACACGGTTCGAAGAGCGCAACAAAAAAGTGAGTTTTGCCGATGTTGGGTGTATTATCAAATTTTTTTCTCTTAAATACTTTGTCCACATTCGATGGAATAATTGGCCTTGACCTGCTAAAGCAGGTAGGCGCAGTTCTCAGCTTAAAGGACAGCATACAAATCATACAAAAATCATTGATGTTGATGCACCGCCTGCCGCAATGGCAGATTTTTTCAAAATGTTGGAGAAAAACAAAAAGGCATTTGCTGACCCTAACGAGTCGTTGCCATATAACACGGCCGTTGTAGCCACAATTCGTACTGCTGACAACGAGCCAATATACTCCAAACTATACCCCTACCCAAGAGATGTGGATGATTTTGTTACCGCAGAGATAGGAAACTTGCTCAAAAACGGCATAATAAGGAAGTCTCGATCGCCCTACAATAATTCTGTGTGGGTGGTTGATAAGAAAGGCACCAACGAAGATGGCAATAAAAATAAGCGTTTCGTAAACGATTTTAGGAAGCTTAATCCTAAAACGGTGGCCGACAGATACCCTATGCCAAACATAACAATGATCTTGGCGAATCTGGGTCAAGCCAAGTTTTTCACGACGCTCGTCCTGAAGTCCGGTTACCATCAGATAACTCTGGCGGACCGGGACCGGGAAAAAACGGCGTTTTCGGTGAATGGCGGGAAGTACGAATTTTGTCGACTTCCCTTTGGTCTAAGAAATGCTGGTAGCATCTTTCAGAGGGCCATCGATGACGTTCTCAGGTAACAAATCGGCAAGACTTGCTATGTCTATGTCGATGATGTCATTATCTTTTCAGAAAATGAGGCCGACCACGTCAAACACGCAGAATTGGTCTTAAAGAGCCTGCAGGACGCGAACATGAGGGTGGCTCGAGAAAATTCACAGTTTTTCAAGAAAAGCGTCGAGTACGTTGGCTTTACTGTGACAAACAATGGCGCAAAGACGGACCCTGAAAAGGAGAAAGCCATTCAGCAGTACGTCGAGCCGACAACATTGTTCGGGATCAAATCATTTCTTCATCATTATCGGTGCTTTATTAAGGACTTTGCGGCAATAGCGAAGCCTTTGTCCGACATCCTGAAAGGAGAAAATGGCTCGGTCAGTAAATACAAATCAAAGAAAATCCCAGTCAATCTAGACGAGAGCCAGCGGCTAGCTTTTGAAAAGCTCAGGAACATCCTGACATCGGAAGATGTGATGTTGATGTATCCGGATTACAAAAAACCATTTGACCTGACCACGGACGCCTCGGCATATGGCATTGGTGCAGTCCTATCCCAGAACGGTCGTCCGGTAACAATGATTTCCAGGACTTTAAAAGACGGAGAGGCAAACTACGCTACTAACGAGCGGGAGTTGCTAGCCATCGTGTGGGCTTTGGCTAAGCTTCGTCAATACCTCTATGGGGTAAGAGACATTAACATTTTTACAGACCACCAACCGCTGACATTCGCGGTGTTGGATGGTAACCCCAATGCAAAAATTAGGCGCTGGAAAGCGCGCATTGATGAGACAGGGGGTAACATTTTTTATAAACCAGGCAAGGAGAATCACGTGGCGGATGCATTGTCAAGGCAGAAGTTGAACGCTCTCAAAAACAATGATGTAGAGTCCGACGCGGCAACGATTCACAGTAAAGTGTCATTGACTTACACCATAGAAACGACAGAAAAACCTTTTTATTGTTTTAGGAATCAAGTCGTCTTAGAGGAGGCGCGGTTCCCGTTGACTCGAACTTTAATCTTATTTGGTGAAAAACGGTCATACGATAAAATTCACAGACAATGATGCCCTCATTGAGGAATTGAGATCTGTTGTCAACCCTAAAGTGGTGAACCCAATCCATTGCGACTTTCCAACGCTAGGACGTGTCCAACACGAGCTTGTAAGAAGCTTCCCCACTACAAAATTTTGGCATTGCAAAAACATTGTAGCTGACGTGTTTGATAGCGGGAAAAGAAGGGAGATTCTAACGACTGAGCACAATCGAGCGAAAATGTCCAAACTTGCAAACTAGGTGATTCTAAATTGTACAATTTGCTCCAGAGCTAAGTATTATAGACATCCAAAAAAACAGGAACTCGAAAAAACACCGACTCCTTCGCGCACTGGAGAGATGTTGCACATCGACATTTTCTCAACAGACCGGAAGGATTTCTTGACATGCATTGACAAATTTTCGAAATTTGCAGTTGTTCAGCCAATAGCCTCGCGGACTATAGAGGACGTGAGCGCACCGTTGCTAGTTCTTATGAATTTTTTTCCTCAGGCAAAACAGATATATTGCGACAACGAACCATCGTTCAAATCAGAAACCATAACGTCCTTGTTGTTTAATAACTTTGGGGTTACCATTGCCAATGCGCCACCTTTGCACAGCACGTCGAATGGTCTGGTGGAACGCTTTTACAGCACCCTCTTAGAGATAGCGAGGTGCCTCAAGCTCCAAAGAGGAATTCTCGACACAGTCGACCTCATACTCCAGGCAACGATCGAGTATAATAGATCGATTCACTCGGCGACGAATAAAAAACCAACGGAAGTTCTAAATGCCGATGCGCCAGAACTCTAACAGGACATAAGACAGAACGTCGAAAGAGCACTGAATGTTCAGAACGCCAGAGTTTATCAAAACAGACAAATCAGAGTCTTCGAGGTTGGGGAAACAGTTTGGGTTAAAACAAACAGAAGATTGAGTAATAAACTTACTCCCTTATGTAATGAGGAAAGAGTTAAACCGGACTTGGGCACAACGGTCCTCATTAAGGGAAGGGTGGTCCACAGGGCCAACCTCCGATAAGGGATTAATTTTCCTTGCACCTTTTTTCCAATATTTTAATATTACTCTTTTAACTAGTTGAATACTTTGCATTATTCTTAGAACTATGTTGTGAATTATTTATGTTGTAGAATATTCAGGACGATACTTCTATTTCTGACCTCAGTGACGGCACGGATAACAGACTACTCGCACTTAGCCTATGTACCGATTTCGGACGGCGACGTACTGGTGTGGGATGAACGGGACTACCTAAGACATACGATGAACCTTACGGAGAACGAACGGATGACCGACTAGACCATGGAACTGGCGGACAGATTCCCACAGTCGCATACGCGGAAACTGTTGGAGGTAGACACCGAACACGTACGAACCTTGTTGTCCGCTCTTCACGTGAACACGTACGAGACTTGTTGTCCGCTCTTCACGTGAATCATCGCTTGGATCAGCACTTAAGGTAATCGCGGGCACCCTAGCCGCAAGAGACTTGGAAAGGACGAGAATTACTGAGGCACAGCTTGTAGAGTCGAACAATAGACAGATCATAATTAACCCTAGGACTCAGAATCAAATAACCCGGCTAACGGACACTATTAATAAATTGCTAAAAGAATCCAAATCAGAGCAGGTTGATACTGCTCATCTGTACGAAACATTATTGACCAGGTATAGGATGCTTATAACGGACATAGGAATTCTAATGCTCACTATGACTAGCAAAAGTAAACATAATAAACCCCAGCATTTTAGACCACGCTGACCTAAGGTCGATTCTCACTAACAAACTCACAGGGACTACAATAACTAACATCCTAAAAGTATCGATTGTTACGATTTTTCAAACAAAAATTGTCATTTGCTTTATCATTGAACACCCGGCCAACGGCTCTACCTTGCGGATCCCAGACAACGTAGTAGCGGAGTGCGGCAGCCAGATATTAGCGGTTACGAACTGTTCATCGTTGGCCACCACAACATTTTGAAAACAGGCGACTCGATACACTTGCGCCCAAGGACTGCATTCGGGCGGTATGGCCCATTGCTGTACGCAGCCAAACCATCTTGACCCCGTAACTGTGGTCGATGAGGGGATAATCATCATCACGCACAGTGGTCCCCAGTGGTCCCCGCCTTGGACAAAACCCCAATTTACATTTTGTTGAAAAGGTCAACTTTTTTGGCTTAAGCACACAAATTAAGGAAGCCAAAAAATGGTTTAGATATATTGACGGACAAAAATGTTACAGCAGCGTAAACTTGGTCAATTTTTTACAAACCGAAAAATGCAACTGTTTTGGATTATTAGTGTTCTTTGACTTATCATATCTACAGATGCAGTGAACATATTTAAGTTCTTAAAATTTCCTAAAAGTTGTCTTCAAAAGTCTTCAAAGATTTGATTGCTTCATTTTACAGTCTAAAGTGTCCCCTTTTAGGGACATGTCATTAGCAGACACCGAATAACACCCAACTTGAGAAAAAGTAATTTTTGTGAAAAAAGTCAAGTTTACGCTGAGCACGCGGGTCTAAGGCGATCGCATGTATGTTTGTACAAAGATTTTTTTGCACTCAATTTTTTCGTGCTGACTTTTGATCTTTCTTTTTATATCCTTCCAGATAATATTGCCAAGTTGGATCGAAATGATCATGCCACTGCGGCTTTTGCTAAAATCTGATGAATTTACTAAAAAAAATATATTATAATAAAAATTGTATGTGTTTGCTAATATTTATAATTGTAAGAACATTGACAATGAAACGACAACTCAATAAAAATGTGTGTGAGAGAGAAAGAGCGTGAATGCTTGGCCCCAGAGGATAGAAACTGAGACGCTGCACACATATAATATTCATTCATTCAACGATATTTGCTCATTACTTAATTTTTATGACTAGGTAATAAACTCTAAAAAGCCAAAATTAAAAAAATCCATTACGATGTATCAGGTACATCGGGAAATGATGAATTTACTTGACTTGTGGGCTTTCAGGCACCAAAAGCACGCGTCATAACGGCGAAATTGCGTCATTACGGACGCGAACTGCTGTGTCGAACCAACCTAATATGCAGAAAAAAAGGTTAAACTGGGACAATCTGACAGCACAAGTACCCAATTCTGCAATTTTCATTCAAGAAACCGGATAGATCTGCATTTGCTTGAATTTTTTGGTTTTTTGTCCCTTTTCTTATGAATCGATATTTTTTATGACTTGACCTTTCTTAAAAAAAACACACAACTCGCGGAAATGCAACGGAAGATGCAAAGTGCATGGAGAGGTGTTTGCATAGAAATTAGTTTATTTCGATTCTCCGAACTACCAAGTGCTGCTGTGCATTTTGCTATTTGATTAAAATTAAATTTGCGATTTGTTCAAGATATTTGTGTTTGTGTTTTATCCAATCGTTTGTAATTCTTTTTAATTTAAAATATACATTGCAGTCTGTTTTTGTCTATTTAAAATTTTTTTTCCAGGTATCTTGCATTTTACTATATTATACTTTTTGTATTTCAGTGCTTTTTAACAGTTTTTGATCGTTTTTGAAGATTTTGATTTTTAGAGTTTTTCCTGTTCGATCATAGAAGTTCTTTTGACAAACACCCTTCCCCCTTTATAATTATTGTATAATATTAATCACATATGTCGACAATTACACATTGGGCTATTGTATTTTATAATAGCAAGGATGAAGAAAAAGTGTTTGATTTTGTAAGATCAATATCCCAGGACTCCCATTGAGAAAGGGTCAGACTTGCATGCAAAGATTGCGTCATTTTTAGTTAATTCAAAAAAGCGTTTAAGGACTGTTAACAATTTTAAAATAAGATTTCTAGACCTAAATATTGAGTGGTTAAATCGATAAATCCAGGTTTCTAAATGTAACAATACGAAACTGGCATATGTTTGGTCGGCCCAAAAAAGACAACAGCATGGAAGAAATCAGTCACCGTAAGCGTCGACGAAGACTAAACGATATTAATGAAACTATTGGTAAAAATGGTAATAATTTGCCATTAGACATTAAGCAAACTAAGCCAAAAACCGTTGGCAACTACTGAGAACTGCAAAGCTTACGCATTGGGAATATCTCCTCTTCATACTAGGATAAGATTTATGGAACACATACTCAAAATTAGTTATGACACTAAGCACTTACAGGGTTGCCCAAATTCGACGGACCCATGATTTTTTTTAAAAAATCAAAGAAAAAAATAAAAATTTGGCGGTTTTCAATCTTAATCATTTAATTTGTTCCAAGTAGATTTGTTTACATCAATTTTTGAATATGATATCTCTCAAATGGCCGCCTCTGGCGTTGATGGCGTATTGTGCCCTTTTTGCAGCATTTTCCATCGTTTTTGCCAACATTTCGGCCGGAATAGCGGCTATTTCTTCACGAATGTTGTCCTTGAGCTCTTCTACGGTCCTTGGCTTGTTAACGTAAACCTTTGACTTCAAATATCCCCACAAGAAGAAGTCAGGCGGCGTCAAATCGGGCGAACGCGGTGGCCAGTCCAAATCACCACTTTTCGACATCAAACGGCCCGGAAACAATTTCTTCAGAAAATCGATTGTTATGCGACTTGTGTGCGGTGGAGCGCCGTCTTGTTGAAACCAGAACTGCCTCATACGCTTTCGACGAATAATTGGCATCACAAAATTGGTCATCATGTCGCGATAACGCTCCTGGTTGATGGTAACAGCATGGCCATTTTCATTTTCGCACTAACGCCGCACCAAACTGTGACTTTTTCGTCATGAAGAGGCACTTCTTGAATCTCCTGAGGATTTTCAGTGGCGTAAATACGGCAATTTTGCTTATTTACGGTCCCATTCAATGTGAAATGGGCTTCATCGCCAGAGCGCTCGCGTGGCGTGTATTGTTCAATGGTAAAAATCTGCTTGGACTGACGCTTCAAACGCGGTATGTCATTAAGCGATCTGACATCTCTGTCAAAAGTTATGGCGTTGCCAAATGGGTCCGTCGAATATGGACAACCCTGTATATATAGAGCCTTCAAACTGTGTTTTTTTTGGTTTCACTTCTCACGTTGAGATTGCGACCCCAGCGCCCGATCGTAGACACAAGACCGCAACCCCGAATGAGCGGCAGCTAGCAGAGAGCAGAGGCTATTTAGTGCCCGTTCAACCCCAGAATTTTTTTAATTTATTTAAAAAAAAACCAACAAGATTACAAATAATGCATTAAATAATACAATAATACAATTTAGATTTTTGTGCTTTTGGCATTCAAATAATTTGGCCAATTTTGACCTAAATCAAGGGACTATATCGGAAAGCCCCTTTTATGTGTTTGTAAGAAGAATAAGAATTGTAAGATAACTGGCAAATTTGCAAATGTGTGTGAGTAAGAGAGGTTTTAGAACGTGGGGCATAAATGGAGGGCACTTGAACATAGAAATGGAGAGGGATGTGAATGGCAATATCCTCTTGAGTTCACAAGACACCAAATTCATTCACAGATCGATATTTGCCCATTTTCCTTCTTTATGACTAATAAATTAACTCTAAAAATCCCAAAACTGGTGAAAGGCCGTTACAATGTAACAGGTACAACGGGTTACTTGTTCGGGGTTTTGCGGAAACTGCCACGACAAAAGATATCAAAGCGTACGGGGATTAGATGTTAGATTGTTTGAAATTGACACAAACAACTCGGCTCGTATGTAGCCAAAGTTATCAAGAAAGCACATATACCCCAATGCATTTGAAACAAGAAAGAAAGTCGTTCAAGCCCGACTATAACATACTCTGTACCAAGAAAATTTGTCTTTTGATCATAACTCGAAAACCGTTCATCCGATCTTCTTCATTCCTTTGGCGGATCGATAAGTTATCCTACTAACTAAATATGTCCAGAAGGAACAAGCCATCTATCTAACTGTGGAAGATATGACGTTTGAAAAAATTGAAAATAAACTTGATCTGCCTGCAGACATAAGAAGCATATGTCCCATACATGTCAAACCTCTATCTCTTACCATCTCTGAGATCTGTGCCTTCATACGGACAGACATAGACATGTATAGATCGATTAATTCTTACAATAAATTCAATTTTAAGCCTTTCAAATGATGTTTGGAAAGAAGATTCGGAGGTACATTTTCTGATATTGTCACGGCTAAATCAAGATGCATTAGAACACCTGCTTTACTTAATAAGAAGTAGAGGTGCGACAAATAATAATCCCATGCTTTTTGAATTTAATTCAATTATATCAAAGATGTTATCAATGAAAGTTATAACTTCTAAAACAACAACTGGAAATTGCGAGCCAGATGAAGATTATATGCTTATTACTGTAATCGATAAAGCACAACAGGAATTGGCAAAAGATAATGATGTAAATGACCAAGAACAGGTGAGCTACAAAGACTTAAAGGTAAGCTGTGAAACTCTTTTAGATGAATTTAAAGTATCTAAGGTTGATGACGTACCTACATTAGAAATGAGCATTGCTAATGAAAATGCATTGCGATATTTCGCAGGATTTGTGCTACATAAGTCGCAACAAAAGTTCATTTGGAATTCCTGTAAAGATCTGATAAAAGAAGAGGAAACAGAAGAAAGCATAAATAAAAAATATTTTGCTTTACTAAAAGTCAATGGAAGCAATCTCGGTAGCTGGTGCATGCCATTCTGCCGGCCTGTCTGCTGGTGTATTGCCATTTGAGTTTGCGTCTTGTGCTAAGGAATAGGAGTGAAGTTTGGCAACACTGCCCATTTTTACGACAACAATGTGTGCATTGGCGTGAGATACACACAGAAGCGAAAAGACAGCGCTCGACGCACATCGTGCGTCTCGTTCGGAGGTTGAACGGGCACTAAATAGGCTCTGCTCTCTGGTGCTCTCTGCTAGCTGCCGCTCACTCGGGGTTGCGTTCGGGTGTCTACGATCGGTCGCTGGGGTCGCAATCTCAACGTGAGAAGTGAAACCAAAAAAAACCCAGTTTGAAGGCTCTATATATAAGTGCTTAGTGCCTAAAGGGTCGAATAATTGTGCCAACTCTGACAATATTGCTCCTTTCGTGATAATAGGAGAAACCTTGTTATGAAACGAGAACTGAAATGTGTCCTCCTTACCAGTCCAGCTGATCCCTAGAGTTTTGGCAGCATCTTCACTTTGAAGTATCCAAGGCTCCTTGCTGGCTGCCTGGATACCTGCTTTTGTGCAATTGCCCGCCACTTGTGCAACTCAAATTTTCCCAATGCTAATATATGCAATGTTTTCTGCACAATCAAATGTAGGATCAGCCAGTTTTAATCTATGTGGAGGTGTCCAAATCGCGCTTAAGCTTGACCTTGGACTGTACTGAGTTATTTCTGGCAGCACGCAAAATTCTGCACAAGCTTCAAATCTCGTGACTCGGGACTTGAAAGTCGCTTGTACTTCGCCGAGAATATGGGAAGTGGCATTTCCTATGCCACTGAGACGTATGCAACTATCTTGCATTTTTAATTTTAACCTTGACACCAATCTTTGCGTCACAAAGTTAAGTTGGCTCCCAGAATCCAAGACACACCTGCAACTATGACCACCGCTGTGGCAAGAAAATTGTGTAAGGATCTAGTTAGCAACGTGCTGTGCAATGAACTTGAATCAGATTCATCTTTGACTTGAAGTGTCGATTCTTTGGAGCTACCCTGTGGAATTTCCTTGGAAATATTTCCCATATGCAGCAATTTATTGTGCGGTTTGTTGCAATGATCACAACGTGCTCCAATGCAACTCTTGGCTGCATGCCTCTTACTGAAGCACATTAAACATAAACCATGTTTCTTTGCTTCCTGGTATCTCTGTACTGGAGACAAGTTTTTAAACTTTGGACATGACTTTAATAAATGGGTCCCAGAACAACAATAACATGAATTGTTGTGGTTGCTGCCTAGGTTGCGGCTAAACTGGCCCTGCTTGGCTCGGGCTTACAGTTGGTTCGCGTCCCTTTTGTATGTCGAACCTCGCGATTGGCTAAGTTGATGCCTCTTTGGACTAGAAATTGGGATAATAACGGCCATGATGGCATCTTTTGACAATCCCATTCAGTGTCCCACCTATCTACTGTGTCGTCATCAAGTTTGCCTTGAACTAAGTGAAAACTAATCAAATTGAGCATTTACGCTTTATCACTAAGGGATTTTAGTGCCACTAATTGAGAGTTAACCATGTCTACCAGACTCCGGAGTGACTCTGAATCAGGTTGCTTAATGCGTTTTAGATTGAACAATTCTTTTACATGAGCCTGCAAAATGATTGGTTTAGCTACCAACTCTGCAGCTGTCATGGAAGCATGATTTTTTGTGACATAACTTTTGTTTCTATTAAAAGAATTCAATACACCTTCTCGCGCCGTAGCCATCTCACCTTCCTTGCTTTTTTTTGGTGCCATTATGCTACCTTTATGCAAGAACCAACGCTCAAACTAGCCTTTCAAATATAAATAATCTGCTACTAAATTAGCGCAAGTTATGTGAGGTTACTATTGATATCTCCAACAAAAATTTGGAGCAAACGATTCTATCCAATAACCTTACGATAACCTTCGTGGTTTTCCAAGACCGCGTGAAAAGAACCGCTATTTTTCTTCTCTTCCTTTACCTAGAGCCACGTTTGGCCAGCATGCAAAGAGAATACACAAACACAGTCAAGTCAACGTCAGTTATCAATGTGCCGCTACAATACATACGCGTATGTATGTATGTATGTGTGTGTCTATTAGAAACTTGCAAACTGCAGTTCTAACCTAGAAAACATGTGTGACCCTACTCACATACACATACACTAAGGCCGATGCCCCAATTGATCACCATACACTTCTGTGATTTATTAAATTGTTTACATTCGCCGAATTGGACCTGGTTGAAACACTGGTTGCACCAAGCAATCACTACTCACAATTCGGCTCTGGAGCTGCCGTTGATGCGGGTCGCAAGTCGACCGCCAATATGTCAAGCCTCCAGGTAAACGAGTTGAGCTCCAACAATGAGCTCCTGCCGGAATAAACCTTATCCTCAGGTCCCTGCTCGGGCGCCAAATGTTCGAGCCAAAGTCCTCCACAAGCTTGCTGCGTAATTCCTCTGATCTACTCCTTCGATGTCAGCTCTGCTTCGACTTGGATCGACAGGTTTTCCTCTTGTGTCCAATTAATTACACCCAGGTTTAATCAAATTCAATATATCAATTCAAATAAATTTATTCATCGCCAGAAAATGCCGCTTTCCTAGAGAGCGCACATTCACTCCCAAATATATCGATAGCACTATCGCTATCAGGGTTTTCATAATATGTCGATTGATTCGTTGAGTATGAGTATCCCTACTTAAAGTTAAACAAATTTCCCTACTTTGAACATGAATACATAAATATATATAAAATATATGACTTTTTTCATATTTTTAACATTAACATTTGTATATAAATAAGAGATTTTATTTATTATTTTTTAAATGTTTCGTTAAACTATTGATAATGTGTGTGTGTTTGTAATAGTTTTAAATAATGAGGAAGGTTGTTCCAGAACTGAATAACGTAATAATAAAATAGTTTTTTAGAACTTTCCAATTTGCATCTTAAGGATACTAAGTAATTAATTCGTCTTGACTACGCAAAGTTTAATAAATCATACAAATATGGCGGTTCCTTAGTAAATACTATTTAGTGCAGTAGCTTTAATATTTTTCCGTGGATCCAATTGTTTAAATTAGTTCTGAGTAGGTGGTTTGTGTGAATGGTAACATGATTAGTACGCCTGAGATTATACACAGCCCTAGATATGTTATTCAATGACACTTTTATTTTATTCTGACTAGTCACATCACTACTGGCCAATATCACTATTTCATATGTCAGTGTAGGAATTAGGAAAGCTTTCGCGACTAGATACCAAATTTTAGTGGGCAGAAGCATTTTTGTAAAGTTAAGTTGTCTTAATTTGATCATTCCATTTTAACGTATTATTAAAAGTCAGTCCCAAATAATCGGCTTTCTCAACATATTCAATGGTCTGATCATATATTTTAAGATTTTTGAAATTTTCTGTATTGAGCTTTCTTTTATAGATAATAAGACATTTTGATTTTTTTTCATTTTGATTAACGGCCCTAATACTGAACCCTGTGGGACTCCCCGTGTAATTGGAACCAGATTCGATTCACATCCATTCGCTCCACAGCTTGTTTTCTGCCACTTAGATAGGATTTGATTAATTTCAGTGCAGTCCCAGAAAAATTATTTTAGTATCTAAGCTTAGTTAATAGTATATCGTGGTATATCGTGTCGAATGCATTACTATAATCGAGAAGAGTAAGAAAAGTCACATTACTGTCATCCAAACTTTCTCGAATATCCTCAACTACTTTTAATATTGCTGTTGTGCAGCTTCTATGCTTGCGAAACCCAGATTCCCTGCCATCTAGTAACTTGTTTTCCTCAATATAGCAGTTAATTTGCTTGGCCATCAATTTCTCAAATACTTTTGATAGTAATGGCAGTATGGATATTGGCCTATACTCATTTGATGTCTTTGGTTTTGGAATAACTCTCGCTATTTTCCAGGTTTCTGGGAATGTAAATGTTGATGAGAAGAGCGCTGTAAAACCAGCGCTTATCCTAGGGGTCTAATTATCTTACTTCTAACAGGTACGAACGTATTGCATAAGCAGTTTATATTCATATTTAATCTATTTAGTTGTTCATCCACTGATGGAGTCATCAAAAATGCAGTTCCAGTCACATAGTTCCAGCTCATTGTTTAGTCTATGTACATGTTTTTTGTTATAATCGTCATCCTTGTTTGTTTTATTTTTTTGTTTTGCTCTCCATTTATTATCATGCCATCTCACAACGAATCTCGCAATCCTGTTCCCAGCACTAAACGCCCTGTCGTCCGCAAGGGTTTTTTTTGGGACCGACTCGTTTCGATGCCGAGTGTTCAGAGGGGTGCACGCACTGCGAAAGTGTCAACGTTTTTTACGGTTGACCACAGAGAAGCGACTTCGCGCAGTTTTCATCAACCGGTACTGCACCAATTGCTTAGCACACCAACATTCGGGGCGCTCATGTCGCAGTGGGTCCACCTGCCAGGTCTGCCATAAAAACCACCACACCCACACCCTTCTCCACTTGCGGGATGACGATCCAGAGACGAATCTTTCCAACCGGTCTCGGAGCAGCATCGCTTCGACTCCACGTCGTTCTCAGTCCAGAACAGGTCTCTCGCCTTCGCCGTCAAATCGCTCCTCGTCCTCTCGGGCGTGAGCATACTGCCGACCGCTATCGTGGTGCTTGACAACGGTGTCACGAGGAGTGAAACTCGAGCACTAATTGATGCGTGCGCCCCACTCAGTCTCATCGACGCATCCTTGGCAACGGCCCTAGGGCTTTCCGTCACTCGCGTCGGTGCAGAGGCGGCTTGCACAGCTGTGCTGCGATCCAGGACGACAGCGATGCGCCGAAAGATCATCTTCCAGATTGCTCCTCAGCTCAACCAATGCTCTCCGTTGAGAGCCATCTCCAATGAAGTGTATGAAAAGTTCAGCAACGTGATCCTGGCAGACGAGCGCTGGCACAATCCATCCAAAATTTCGGTTATATAGTACTTGGGGCAGACGTATATCCATACATCATATTGCCAGGCATGTTGCCTACTCAAGGCGGTTTGCCAGTAGCCCAGAACACGGAGATCGGATGGATTTTACCCGGAACCTGCAGTCAATGACGTGCCAGCTACTTTGCAATCCATTTATTTATGTACTGTATTGCAAGGGGGGGAGAATGTTTGAAATTGTTTCCATGTCCCTTGTACCACTGTACAATCGTATGGCACTTAACATAAGATCCGCATCTCATTCTCTCTCACTTTCCACAACTCTCCACAACTCTCCACAACTCTCCACAACTCTCTGCAAACTATTAAGGCAGAGCCCCAAGCTTAGCTGTAAGCCTATTGTATTTTAACTCAATAAGTAACCTCCTTACCGCCCACTCGTGAAGTGAAGTCAAGTTGAATAAATCCACGAAAATCGCATAATGAACCCTTTGTGAATATATGTAATTGGAAAGCACATCTCGCCGACGTCACCAACACCCATATTTTCAAAGAGAGTTCATCAATAATGTGCGAAATAACAACATTTCTGTTTGGTCGGTTAAAGCAGCCAAGTAAAATGGTGTCATTATTATTAATATTCAATAGCTCAAGGAATAAGTATTCACTTAAACTATTGGTTGGCTGTTTACACTCTACCCGAAATTTAATTCTTTTATTTACATATATTGCCACTTCCCCTGCATGGATAAGGCGATTCGAATCAGTATCAGTCATTGTTCATAAAAAACGACTATTCAATTTTCACTTCAAAAAATGAGTTTAGCGCTAATGTCAACCAATGTCAACGAAAAACCGGGAAAGCGATGCGTAAAGCAATGCAACTGCCCAACATCGGTATGCGTTCAATGACCGCGGCTTGGCCACCAAAAACTCTAAAGAAATATATAATATATGTATATGTTCAAGCACATCACATAGACCGACTTCGACAAATCCCAACTGTTTTCATGTGCGCGACTGCACCGATGTACCGAAAACAGTGTTTATGTGTATGTGAATGCATGCAGGTTTTGCCACCGAGTTGTGCAAAAACGCTTACAATAAAATAATATTTAATAATTATATCTGTCATGATCACTTCGGGGTCACCAAATGATTACAGGAGGCATTAATTTGTGCCACCTTTTACGCGAAATTGTTTTTAACAAATGATCATGAAGTTGTGTGCTAGGCTAACGAAAGTATGACACAATTAAGGGTTTAGTTTAGGCACAAAGAATTGTATGGTTGTTAATTTGATGTGTTTTTTATGCTGTAATTGTTATATCGAACGATAATGCGTTTGGCTTGGATTGTTTACAATGCTCAATTGCTGCGTGATTGTTTTATGCACATGCGATAGGTGCAGGGACGTTCACACGCGAGCGATAGATAACGACTGATCTTGCAAGCCGAGATAAACATAGCGAAGCCTGCAAGCAGAATTTCGGCAGCCGAACACCTATGCTTAGATAAAGGCTGTTTGCACATAAATAAATTTAGCAAATGTAAACAAAGCAAACAAAATTCTGCCAGAAGGGCAGTTACGTTAAATTTGAAAATGAGCTTAGAACACCATCTTTTACTACCTTAACAAGAAAGTCGGTCAAGCCCGACTATAGCATACTCTGTACTAACGAAAATATTTGCTCAGCATAAATTTGTATGCTGCAGTAATAGCGCTGCAGCAGCGAGGAGTCTATTGATCATATCACGACAACCGTTTTTCCGATATTTTCCAATATGATCTGGCGGATCGAAAAATAATCACAACTATTATTTATGTCTAGAAGGTACGAACCATCTACCTTTTTAACTGTGTAAAATATATTATTTTTTTCCAAATTGAGGGGGCGTGGCCAAAATGGAAAATTAACCTGATCTGCCTGCAGGTATAACCTCTATCTCTTACCGAAGCTAAGATCTGTGCCTTCATACGGACAGACAGACGGACATGGCTATATTGACTCGTCTGTTGATGCGCATCAATAATATATATACTTTAATCTTTATTAGTTTTATACCGATTGTTTTTTAAACTCTTACACTTTTACAGAGGCAGATTCGGCTGTGGATGCATATCGCCAAGCACTTAAATCGGATCCTTTGAGCCCGCTTTTGGCTAGTAAGCTAGGCCGAGCCTATGTTAAAAGCCATCAGTATGTCAAAGCACTCAAATATTATCATGATGTTGTTAAAAATTTGGACTACTCAGGCTTAAAGATGGACCTAGCTGAGTTGTTTTTGAAGCTGAAGAAATTTCACAATGCTGTTAATATTTTGGAAGATGATGTCAAACAATCAAAAAAGTAATTATACAATTTTGAAAAACAAAAATTAATTTTGCTTAAACTAGTCCTATTTTAGAACTGCCGATAATATCATGGACCTGCAATTGCAAACCAAAAAGTTGCTTCTTTTGGCTCGTGTACATGAAAAGTCTGGAAATGTACTAGACTCATTGCAAACCTTACAACAAGCTCGGGATAATCAACACCGCGTGCAGAAACATTGTTCCGCAAACCAGTCTGTGAGTGCTTACGAGCAAAATAAAATTCTTTCAAAGTAAGTTTTCTCCGCTTACATCAGCTTAGAGCTAACTATGGTTGTTGCCTTGAGTTGATCAATTACCAATTTATTTTTAAACACTTGCTAAGTGGTGACAGATGGTACGCATCATTTGCTGTTAAGGAACATTTAAGAATAAGAATAGTTTCAAAATTGGTAGGATAAGGTAAGATTAACCTTGGACCTCGTCTACAATGCAATATAGCGGGTTGTGTATACTTTCATTTAATTATTAAAAAAATGTATTATTACCCGGTTGAAGTGTGAATGATGTGCTTGTGCTTCTGATGTCCAATAATATTTAAAAGTTGATATTCAATTAAATAAAACTCACAAACTCAGCAAATGCAAGTGCAAAGAGCACTATCAACACCAGGAGTCAGAGTCAACTCAATGCCCAAATGCAACAACAGCAAGACGATCGCCGGCTTTTCATACACCGCAACAACGCTTATTTTGCAATTGTCTCTCCCAAATAGATAGAAAGTTTATATTATATAATGAAGAAAGTATAATGAAGTTAAACTACAAAATATAGATTACTAATATAAATTTATATCAGGCAGGTTTAAAGTTAAATTTGGCGGGTGATTGGCTAGGTGATGTTTAGTGGAGACACCCACCCAATCAATTGCAAGCCTGGATAGAGGGCGCTATAGGGAAGCAACATTGCACATTGACAGACGAAATGTCCAAAATTACCCAAGCGGAGGTGTAAGCCTGCTTGGTTATGAAACGATCGTTCTTTCCTGTTTGAGCATTGGTCGGAGTTGGACGTGAAAACCCAAATCAGAAAGTAACCATGGGTTCCACACACGTTTGCCGATTTTTGCAATCTGGATGGAGTTCAAGCATACTGAAGTTTAATTTTATTTTTTTTTTGGCATTTTAACTCTAATTTACAAAAAGGCGACCTAATAAGGTAATTAATTTTGTGAAATCAATCTATCAAACCAGCAGGCAGCCAGAAAGTCGTCCAAAAAAAAAAAATTAATTCTTTTGCTCAGGAGAGGAAAATAAGGGTGTTTGTCCAAGCTCTGAAGTCCATACGTCAAGAAAGACAAGGGAGTCGTTTTTCTCTACAGCTGTGTGGTATCCGATATTATCCAGACGAGAGGAGAGGAAAAGCTTTAACAACCTTGTGGCGGAGTGAAAAGAAGTCCAGAATGTGCGTAATGGTCTCCTAAAGGTGGCAGAGAATTCCGTCCTATCAGCTTTGCGACAAAATAAGGGTTAAAACCCCCCGATCTCACAAAAGTTATTCATAGCATGGACCAGTGTTAAGTGCAAGGTAATTGTCTAGTATAGCGGCCTAAAATTTTCCTCGATGGACCGCGAATTATGAAGAATTTTCATGCAGAAAAAACTCGGGGGTCATCCATGGTTTCTTTTTAAACGAATTTTGAAAATTTGATTTTTTTTATCTAATAAAACATATGTGTTTTGAGAAATGTGTCAAATTTAATTGGATTTTTATTGTTTATTCAATAATTCTAATATTCTAATAAAATATTCATCGATGGATCGCGAATTATGAAATATTAATTCATAGGAGGAAGAGGAAGTGCACGGGGAAGACGACAGTGGATTAGGCCCTTCCATAGGGAACACCACTTAAAAAAAAAAACGACCTTATGTGGCTTACGTGGAGTAGGCCTCATGGGGAAACCACGATAAAAAAAACGCCCTTCTGGGGCTTACGTGAGGTAGGGGAAATGGGGAAACCACGCCAAAACAAAACGCGCCTTGAATTTTACCTCAATAGGTGGCGTGGAAAAGAGTTCAAAACAGATCAAATAGGTGTCAAGATTTCCTCACTTTCGCATTGAAATTCAAGCAAATGTTCCCCTTAGTCATAGGAAAATAATGTTTTTAATATATTTATTTGAAAAAACAAACAGAACTCGAAAAGCATATGTGATCAAGCAAGTATTTGTTTGGGCAAATATTACAACTTTAAAATTCGTTTAAAAAGAAACCATGGATGACCCCGGCGATTTTTCTGCCTGAAAATTCTTCATAATTCGCGATCTATTGAAAGGAGTTTTTTTTTGGAATTTGTGTAGGCCGCTATACTAGACAATTACCCAAGTTTTGAACCAAAAAAATATATACAACAACAACTATCGACAATATCCTACATCAAGAAGGCCTTCATTGATTATTGGTAAGTGTACAACAGGAGCCTACTGTGGCTGAAAATCATACGAAGCCTTTGAGCACGAGATCTAAGTAAGTCTTAAGCAAAAGCTTACTGGGGTGTCAACGCAAAAGAGGCGAATTAACGGTACTCGTTCTCTCCAGGCATAAGTGGGTAAGTTTTTTGATTTGATTGTGATTTAAAAAAATTTTGTTGGCAACAACTGTGACGGTTCACCCTAATGTTTAAGAACAGAACCACATATTGCTAAATCTGACTTGGTCTACCTTAACAGCTGACAATAACTTGGTCCACCCTAATTTGGTATCACTGAAGTCAGTTGCGTTTGCGTGTTATTGTCTGACGTGCTTTAGGATCCGTTAGGCATGCTCAGATTCTGCAGTTGTATAGTCGTCTCATTCACACTGCTGTGAAAAGTAGCAAGAGCTTGCAATAGTCTGGTTTTTTTTGTGTGAAGCTTTCGTTCCACAAGTACAGAAGTTAGACTTCAGATCAACTCCCGCGTGGTTTGCCATTTATTTGGCAAAGATTACTTAAAACAGACGGTGCGGTGAGAATCTAGAATACCAGCGAACTATCCACGTGTCCGAAACGAATTACATAATCACATTTGTTTGAAACTCACAGAACGTGTTCACAAAGTAAAGCCACCCTAGAGTAAATAGAAACAGTTTATTTAAAGAGCCCCGGCAGGTATGTTTGCAAAGTGATTAGTCACCATGTGTAGAGATTTAACCATTTGTTTCCCAGGGGAGTGCTTCAGTGCCTCAAGTGCTGTGGCCCGGCCATCCCAAATTATATGCACATGCTTTCAGCAGAGTCCCAGGGAGAGATAAGCAGGAAAGATGTGTCCGTTGATGTTGAACTCTTGGCGTTAGAAATTTTCATTCGTCTTAACTGGACCAGCCAAGTATGTATATATCGTTGCATGGATGCACGATGCCCACATTGGAAAACGCTAAGTACACATGTCTTGGACTTGATTGGAAAATTTCCACTTAAACAAATTTTGAGAAGTGCTCATCAGCAAAGTAGCAAGATCCGAAACCTAATTTAGAAAAGCAATTCCATATCTTCTGGAACCAGTCCAAATGAGTTAAAGGTTGCCAGAAGGAAAACATATTTTTGAAAAGCAAATTTTGTTAACAATATAGTGCTTGCAGTGGAGGCGGATCAATTGAAATCATTATGTTGAAATGAATTAGTCGTTAAGTTTGTAAATACCTAATGTTAAGTTTAATCTAAGATTGATTTACATTCAGCCTTTGATTTTCTTGCTGCAGCAAACAGTAGGGTCAGAATCATGCTCAATAACAGTTCTAACCTTTTGTTTAATGAATTACCTAAACATGAAGTACATTGTGAAAATGAAGTTTAGTCAGTAAATTATTTTGTGAGAAGCACCAAGAGAAAGTTGTGTCATGCAAGTTGGGTCAACAAAATCCAAGATTAATGGAACGTTGACAAGGTTGGGTGGGTTAAGAAATGGGCAACATCAGTCCCATTAAGGTAATATGTGAATTCCAAAGAACATCTTTAGCGGCTTAATCAGCATATTCTTTTGTAATTGGCAGCAGTCTTAGTAGTAGCAAAAGACCCCCCATCCGACGAGTCCTAGTCGAAAATCCCCAACAGTGCTGATCCCTAAACAGCTACGAGTAGATAAGCGAACAGTAGAGGCACTCCCAGCCAAGCTAACATTACACAACTCAGCTCAGAAAAACTAACCTTTAAACGTTCTTGCCAAAACAAAATGCTCCCATCTGAATTGTTCCTAGCCAATGGTTCCAATAATTCATGTGCTGCTTGTTGCAAAGTAATAAAAGTTAACGTAACATTATACATAAAAGATAATAACACGAGCACAATTAATTTATGGTGATACAGTTTTAGAGTCACTTTACTTTGGAATTGTTATGTGTCTTATGACGTATATATTATTGTATTTTCTGGATTGCAGCTGTAAATAACTTGTAGTAGGATAGGGTACTTTAAGGTTAGTCTATTCACAGTCACTCTGGCTGTGTGGTACTTTAAGCTAAGTTAGTTAATTATTACATTGTCATATCTCTTTGATTTATCGATATACATTGTGTGTTGCCCCAAAGGACCTTTTTCTCCCACAAATTCCGAAGTGTTTCGAAGTCACATAATGGACGATATAGACATTGACAGATTTAAAGTCACTCAACTTAAAAAGTGGTTGGAGGTTCTGGGACTCTCGACAAAAGCCTCGAAAGCGGAATTAGTGGCGCGCCTGAACCAAATTTCGCCATAGCAGCGCGGCTGCTGCCCAGATTCCAATGCCGAACTAGAGCCCAGCAACTTAGACGACACACAACAAAATCAAGTTAATCCTGACGCCCAGTGGGCAGATGACCAAAGCAACATGCACACAGAGAGTGAGCAACAACAACACTCGATCAGTGACGTTGCGAGAAATTTTGAGACTGTTCATGATGGCGCCATACAAACACAACAACAAACAGAAGCCGAGAATATTCTTCAGCAGCGTGAACTGCTGTAAATAATTGAACAGTTGCAAACAGAAGCAAAGGCGAACAAAATTGTACTGCAACAAGCCGAAGCCCGCGCAGCCGACGCTCAAAAACAACAACAGCTGGCAAACTAGATAGAAATCAGTGGCAACGTTGACGGCGGCAGCGGCAGAGAGTAAGTAAGCGAGGAAGAAACAGATCGGCAAGGCGGAAAAAACCAAGCGTCATCGTCTGCGCTTGCATTGGAAAAAAGAGGAGACGATAAACACAACATTTTACAAATTAGAAAGGTCGCTAACTATCAACTTTTTGAAAATGAATAAATATTTATTGAAGGACAACTATCCGTTGCCGTTGATAGACGATTCGTTAGACAAGTTGGTAAATAAAACGGTCTTCTCCAAGCTCGACTTTAAAAACGGATATTTTCACGTTTATGTGAGTGAGGAATCGGCAGTGTTCAAAAGGTTCGTGAATAAAATTTTTTCGGATCTGATAAGGGAAAATAAAGTCTTAGTCTAAATGGATGACAGCATGATTGCGAGTGTCGATATGTAAGAACATCTAGAAACTTTGAGAGAAGTTCTTACGAGACTGGTTCAAAACAAGCTTGAATTGCGTATGGACAAATGCGAGTTCATGCAGTCGAGTATAAAGTATTTGGGATTTTTGGTATCGAGGGAAGGCATCAAGGCGGATGACAAGGGCATTGAAGCGATTAAAAATTTTCTAGTACCGGACAAAGCTCACGCAGTTCAATGCTTTTTAGGCTTGTGCTCGTATTTCAGAAGATTTATTAAGGATTTTTCGACGATAGGTAAGCCGTTGTACGATTTGCCAAGGGAAGACAGGGAATTTATATTTGGAGAAAATGAGCTGAATTGTGTTTTACCGCTTAAAGAAAAGCTAATTCAATCGCCGGTCCTATCCATTTATGACTATAAGAATGAGATCGAATTGCACTGCGATGCAAGTGCATTAGGTTTTGGAGCTGTACTAATGCAGAAAAAGGAAGATGGAAAGTTGCATCCAATATTTTATTTCTCGAAGCGAACAACGGATTCAGAAGCTAATTATCACAGTTTCGAACTGGAGACGTTAGCAATCGTATATGCCTAGCGTAGATTTAGAGTCTACCTTCAGGGAAAACGATTTAAGATAATGACAGACTGCAATTCATTAACTCTGACGTTAGGCAAAGTTGAGTTAAATCCTAGGATCGTCAGATGGGCGCTAGAAATGCAGAACGCCTCCTGCACTGACATTGCAAATGAACTTCAGTGCGCACTAATCTCCTTGAACAGATACTTTAGACAATGGAAAATAAAACTAAATGCCAATAAAACAAAGGCCATATACTTTACGAAAAAACGAAAAACTTGCTTAAAGCCAAATACTGATCTCCAACTAAATGGTGTTAACATTAAATGGGAAAACTCTGTCTGTACACCTTGATAATAAACTTATATTTAAAGAGCACATAGGTAAAACACTAGATAAGGTTAATAAGTTTATATGTACATTATATCCATTCATAAATCGAAAATCAAAACTATCACTACATAACAAATTAACCATATTTAAAACAATTTTTGTGCCCATTATGTTATACGGCTCAGAAGTCTGGGGATCTTGTGCACGCACCCATTAAAATAAACTTCAAAGAGCACAAAACAAAATCCTTAAAATGATTTTAGATTTACCCTTTTATTATTCCACTACAAGTCTTCATGAAACAGCTAATGTCAAATCGATTGATGATCAAATCTTTCGTGCTAAATCCAACTTTACCAATAAAAAATCGTATATTGCGCAACTTGCTTGCTGATGGTACTTCCAATACTAATTCCCAAGTTAGTCTCCATAAGTACCAATTTCTCTCACTCATAGTCTTAAGTTCATTTTAAGGTTTTTCATGCCACTTTTCCTTAACTATTAAATATCATAAGTTAAAATGTTAATAAAACAAAATCACGTCCAGCTGAGATGTAAAGATAATAGTGTCTAATCTCTATATATCATACTCAAATGCGCTATCTTTAAGCCAAAATCTATTGTCTAATGTTAAGGCAAATAAAGCAACAAATTGAATTGAATTGAATTGAAATGCAGAACCATGACTATGACTTGGTCCACAGACCCGGAAGCAAAATGCAACATGTGGATGCATTAAGCAGGTGTACAAACATTTTGATAGTAGAAACAAATAGTTTTGAGGATAACTTGGGTATATGTCAGGCAAAAGACCCAAAAATTGAGAAAATTCGGAAACAGTTAGAAAAAAGTGAGCTTAAAATGTTTGAAAATGTTGTTTATAGGAAGTAGAAGGAAAACAGATTACTCTTTTACGTACCAGAAGACATGGAAAGTCATGTGATGTATGTACAAGTATCATAGTGAGGTAGGGCATTTCGTAAGGGACAAGATGATGGACACTATTGCGAAAAGATATTGGTTTGAAAAGGCCAGGGAAAAGTGTACTAGTCACATAGAGAATTGTCTAAAATGTGTAGCATTCTCTCCAAAATCTGGAAAGATAGAAGGATTTTTGCACAGTATACCTAAAGGAGACAAACCGTTTGAGTTGTTGCTCATAGATCACTATGGGCCAATAGCTGCGTGAAGGTCAAACAAACATATATTATATTTGTAGTAGTAGACGGGTTTACGAAGTTCGTGAGGTTGTACACAACAAAGACGACAACTACAAGAGAGGTCATCAAAGCTTTAAGGGACTATTTTAGGTCATACAGTAGACCGAAGTGTATTGTATCGTACAGAGGTTGCTGTTTTACGTCGAGTGAATTTGATGATTTTATGACTGAGTGCAGCATAAAGCATTTAAAAGTAGCAACAGGCTCCCCACAGGCAAATGGTAAAGTTGAGCGCATAGACAGGAGCCTAGGTCCGATGATAGCGAAGCTAGTAGAACCAGAAAAGGGGTTACACTGGGACTTAGTGGTTGAGCAAGTAGAGCATACAATGAACAATACGATTCATCGTAGTATCAGGAAAATTACAAGTAAAATGCTGCATGGAATAGAACGAAAAGGAAAAGTTAGTGACGAATTGAAAGAGAAACTGGAAGAAGTAAATGAGCAGCCAAGTGCTGGAGATTTAACAGTTGTTAGGAAAGAAGCTGAAGAAAACCAAAGGCGGTTACAGGCGCACAATATAGCTTATTTTGATAAAACTAAGAAAAAGGCAGAATGTTATAAAAAAGGAGACTATGTGATGGTAAAGATTTTCGACAGTACGATAGGAGCTTCTAGAAAATTGATTCCCAAAAACAAAGGACCATATGTAGTCGCGAAGGTGTTAAGAAATGACAGGATTCTGTTGAAAGATGTCGAAGGATTCCAAGTGTCTCGAAATCCATATCAGGGTGTGTGGAGTGCTCTAAACATAAGGCATTGGGTTGGGAAGAGGAAATGAAGGGCATAATAGAGTGCTAGCTTTAAGATAACTGTGTCATATAATTGTAAATTAAATCGGTAATCCTGGATCAGGAGATCCAACATGTCAGGACGGCCGAGTTGTAGTAGGATAAGGTGCTTTAAGGTTAGTCCATTCACAGTCACTCTGGCTGTGCGGTACTTTAAGGGGGGGTAAGCTCAAATCGCTCGAAAAAATGCACTTTTTTGTGCATTTTTTGTGACGACACAGTTAAAATCTCTTTATTAAAACTAAAAGCACATTCAAGTATGACATTTAAAGAATGTTGAATAAAATTTTCACGAAGAAATATTAAAAAACACTGCAATGGCAGCAAATATTCGGAAGTCTCTCGGAAAAAAGGTGAATTGCGGTGCCCCTCATAACTTTGTGCTGGATCATCCGAAATCAAAAAACCAAAACTTATTCGATAGATAATAGTTTTCCCCTGGTAACGCTGTCGACTTTTTTTGGAAAATTTTGAAGTGAAAAAATTTATAAATTATTAACAAATTTGAAAAAAAAAATCGACAGCGTTACCTCGTAAATTATGTTCATAAATAGTGTACAAAATTTAAAAATGATCGGTTGAGTAGTTTTTTGGTTATGAGGGGCACCGACTTTGAAAACGTGAGTTGTGGGAAAATCGCTTTATAGTTTTGAACACTAAAAAATTTGGTATAAAACGTTTATACGACAGGTATAAAAATACTCGTAACTTCGTCCTTTTTGCTCCAATCGACTTGAAATTTTTACACAATATTCTTAACATTTTAGGCATTCAATTAAAATAATAAAAAAATGCGAAAAAGAAATTCATTAGCTTACCAATAGAATATGTTAGAAATTCCGCATCGTGCGAAAATTTCTCTACATTTTTGAATAGTTGTTTCAGTGGTCATATTCGGAACAACGCACACTTCAAGAAATGGACCTGCATAATCTGCATTAACTCTTTCCAAAGGCTTCTTTGGTGTGCCCCAACCACGTATTGGCATCACTCTCTTTGGATCTGGTTTTGTAGACTGGCATTCAATAAAACTGGAGACTAATTCTTCAATATCTTTATATATTGTTCCACCATACATAAGCTCTGGCCAATGTTTTCATTCTGACCATGCCAAAATGTCCAGTATGTAATTCGTCCAATATCTTCTTTCGCCACGGTTTTGGAATACAAAACTCTCATTCCGCTGAGCAAACATCCGTCATGTAACGTAAATTCGGATTGAGTTATACCGATTCTGTCTTGGTGTTTACACTGACGACCAAACTTTTGGCATTAGATAAGCTTCTTAACGTCAACCTCATGTCTTATTTCACTTTTCAAATCGAAGCTGGTGATTGGAAGGTGTTCTAGCATTTCTTCTTCAATTACGTGTATTTCTTCAATCATGTTGTCTTTATCAGAAGTCGGAAGTCGTGACATCGCATCGGCATTTAAATTCCCTTTAGACTTCTTACACTTGATTTCTGTGATATCGCTCTATTATCTGTTACTAAGATTAATTTTCTCCCGTACAGATATTGATAAAAGTTTTTAACTCCAAATATCACTGCATTTGCTTCTTTGTCCATTTGTGAGTACTTTTGTTGATCTTTATTAAGCGTTTGTGAAGCAAACTGTTTTGGTCTTTCGGTTCCGTCCGAATACCTATGACCAAGTACGGCACCCACGCCAACTGGACTCGCGTCAACTGCTAAAATTACCGGCAAAGCTGGATCATAATGCTTAAAAATCAAATTGGACTGCATTTGCCATTTTATTTCATTAAAAGATTTTTCACATTCTTTATTAAACTCGAATTTAGTGTCTTTCTGCAAAAGTCTGTTGAGCGGATAAGCCAAGGGGCTCAAATTTTTCATAAATCGTCCATAATAATTAACCAAGCCCATGAAAACCCGTATATCCTCCTTATTACTGGGAGTTTTCATATTCTGTATTGCCATAACTTTGCTGCTCAAACGCTGTATACCGTGTTTGTTAATTACGAATCCACAATACTCTGTCCTTCATAAACTCAGACTTTTCAATATTAACGCGCATGTTCAGATTATCCAAACGAGATAGAACTTCTTCAACTCTCGTAATATGATTCAGAACAACTTGTGCTGTAATTTTAATGTCATCGAGGACAAATGAAACTCCAGGAATATCACTCAAAACTTGTTCCATAAGTCTTTGCCACTTAGCAGGTGCACATGCTACTCCAAACATAAGTATTGAAGGTTGATATAGTATATAATGTCAGTATATGTCTGTCATCCGGGTATATTTCAAGTTGTAGGTAAGCTTTCGATAAGTCAATCTTTGCATACTTTATTCTACCTGCCATTTTGCAATCAATTCCTCAATCGTAGGTAGTGGGTGTTCATCGACCCTTAGTGCAGGATTTAATGTAACCTTGAAATCCCCACAAATGCGAACGTTGCCATTACGTTTTCGAACGACTACAATCGGCGTAGCCCAGTCACTGGTATCCACCCTCACTAATATACCTTCCTCAACCTGCTTTTTTAACTCATTTTCACGTGATGTAATTAATGGAAAACGAACTTTTCCGGCTTTCAAAAATTTAGGCGTAGCTTCAGGCCTAACGTGTAAACCAGCCTTCATTCCTGTAATTTTGCCCACTGATTCTGAGAAAATCTTTGGAAATTTTTGTTTCAATCTGTCCAAAGTTAATTCTGTAATGTTATTGACTGCAGCTCTGGTCGGATCTTCGTTAAAAATCGAATTCCAATTAATTTGTATATTTCGCAACCATTCTCTACCACACAACGGCTTCTTATCCGAACGTACTACATATAGTTTAGGATTTGCCTTGCTGTTATTATGTGCTGCCACATCTACATTCACATAACCCAAACATTCAAGTGGTGTATTTCAATAACTAAAAAGTTCAATGTTAGACATTTTAACCTTCAAGTCAGGCAATTATTGAAACTGGCGATAATGTATCTTTTTCAAAATCAATGAATTTACCATTTACGTCAAATTTGTACATTATTTTTGATTTTACATGTAGTACCTCATTGCAATCCGTAATCTTATTTAACTCGTGCACATTTCCAACTGAATTTTCATCCTCACTTATTTGATGCATTTGATTCTTTCTTTCTTTAAAACAGATTTTCCGCAAATGTCCAACTTTTTTACAGAAATGGCATACAGCCTCTTTAAATTTGCATTTATCCGCCAAATGTGTGTGACCACATCTAAAACATTTTCTTGTTTCATTTTTGCCACTTTTTCTATTTACCCAATTACTCTTATAATATGCCTTCCACACTTAAGCACATTTTCAAAAAAGTTATCGTCATCACTCAAAATGTAGTTTGCTGTCCTCATTGTGTTGCTTCTGCATTTACAATTTCAGAACATATGCTATTTGTTGACAATTAGCAATCTGACTGGCGGTGAAAAATGCAAATTAAAAATGGATAATACATTGGATATTATTTCGATGATTGACACAGAATATTTAATGTTAGCGAGAGTCAGGAGTGCTTCCATGTCCATATAGTCCAGCATGCTTATGGAAAACAGCCGCCGAAATTCATGAATTATGGAAAAGGATGTACCCCAAAACTCAAGCGAGTTCTTCCAGGAGAGCTATCGAATATTTTGGCGGCTCGGTTGTCTGGGCTGGCAAGGAAAGGCACACCATTTCGACTGGCTATACCATTGGACAAAAGGATTGCCAATGCGTTATATACGTTGGGCTCATCCGCAAAATACCGAACAGTTGGAATACTGTTCGATATTTCACATACAATGGTCGAATCATTTTGAAACACTTCTGCTGAGAAGTCATCACCCAGTTGGCAAATGATTTTTTGCCACCAAACTACATGACACAAAAGAAGGTTGCGGAGTGTGTGCAGGGATTCCAAAATTTAGGATTCCCTCAGGGCTTTGGTGTCTTCTGACATCTTGTCCGCATCAAATTCAGTTGTGTTTTTATTTTATAAATAGTGATGGGCACCATGTTTATCGACCAAAAATAGTCGACTATCGAATAAATACTATCGAACAGTCGAATAGATTGCGAGTAAATGCGAAAATGCTAAATGCAGTTGGAGTGAGGACAGCACATTACTCTGCTGCTGCATGCTCATCCCTTTGTCTCTGTCGCTCATCTTGTTGACTGTAGTTTTCTCGCTCACTCCTTGCTGTAGTTCATCTTTGCCTTTGTCCGCCAATTCATATGTATTTGCCAAAGAAACTGCTTCTTCGAATGAAACCGCCTTTTTCTCGAGAAGACGCTGCTGAATTTTTTTGTTAAATAGGCCAAACACAAATTGATTCCTCAATGCTTTTGTCAAATGTCCCCCGAAGTTACATCCAGCTGCCAATTTCCGTAGTTCGACCGCAAAATCTCCACATGCCTCACCCTGCTTTTGGAGACGCATGTTGAATCGAAAATTTTCTATTAGCTCATTTGGCTTGGGGTTGGAGTGATCTTCAAGAAGTAATAATTTCGTTGAAACTGCCACTTTCTGAAACTTCTGGTAGAACTTTATACGCCAATATGTTATAGGTCTGTGAGCCCATAAAATGTAGTAGAAGCTGCTGATGCTTTGCTTCCTGACACTCGTACAATTTTAGTGTCGTAAAATGCTTAAATTTCAGTCATGATAATTAACATCAATGATAAAACTTTTATTTTCACACGTGTTAATAAAATTTTGTTTTCATAAAAAAAAAAATTTTTTTTTTTCATGAAACTAACACGAACATTTTTCACACGCATGTTGTGCGCCCAATTTGCAAACTACCATTTTTATTGTACCGCAGAATAACTGTAGAGGAGCCGCACAAATCCAGTGAAACATACCAATTGCCAAGAATTTGGACACACTAATGCATGCACGTCAAATTTTAATAGCATTGAGATCGCTCATTTTGTTTGGTGTTGTACCACAAATTCCACAAACTAGGGATGATGATTCTGCCAGAACACTAAATACCTTCCCATCTATCATGATCATATGAAACTGATGATGTACTTCATATTTTTTTAGTATCGCGCTGATAAGTTAAATCGAGCAATTGTTAGCCAACAGGACGGTGTATTCCAAACTTGGCGGTGCATCTGCTCGAAGATTTGTTAGCAGAGGCATCAAGCGATGGTATTGAAAAGTCGTTCAGATGTAAATGTGGCTTCGTCAACAAGAGCACATGCCTTATAATTGACACCCAGGTGGCTTATATTTATCAGAGCAGTACCCAATAGCACTCCTTGGTAATTGAGGGAAGTGAATTGTATACCACTATTTGAACTTGAAGTCGTTGCAATCGTAATTACAGTGCTTGAAATTCTGCCATTTCGATGCAGAAGAGTGTGTTGTCGCGCTTTGCTCGTGAAACAACTATTAGCGCTTGGACACTCAAGCATTTAATGCCCAATGGCGAAGCAGTTAAAACATCATTTTTTATTGCGGATGTAAGTGTTTCTTTAACTAACAGGCATTTGAAGAAATCTGGGACACAGCCGAACGGGATGATCTTCTTAGGAGCAAATATCGCATGCTCTAGGCTTTATCGTTACCTTTCCCTTAAAGGAGTTAACTCTATTAGATTACAATCGTCTGTGCGCTTGACGTTGGCTTAACATCTTCACCTCTAGGGTCCTGTACCGCTCGCTTACAAAATTGTTCATCACCTGCCACGCTGGAATCTCTGCCTTGTTCGATAGCGACTGCTTTTATAAGGACAATGTCCATTTAGGCAGTTTGGAAGAAAAAGAGAGAAGGCAAATTCCAATTGTCAATCGAAATGCTGGAATGCTCAAGCCCGAGTAAACAGCCCTGGATAGTGCTTTTGAGACTTTTTAGGGCGGATCCAGATTCGTAGCCCACCTCAGGCAGATTAAATAGGATTTTAAGTTGTCTGTTTACCAAAAGTCGCTTGTTCTTGAACCTATCGTGCAGTGCTCTTAGTTCCGCCACTGGTCTTGGCAATAAGATGAAATAATTTCTCGACCGGACTTAGCCTAGGATTGTTAACTTATAACGTATTACATATTTTTAAATCTAAAACAAGAAAGAAAGTCGGTCAAGCCCGACTATAACATACTCTGTACCAAGAAAATTTGTTTTTTGATCATAACTCGTTCATCCGATCTTCTTCATTCCTTTGGCGGATCGAAAAGTTATCCTAATAACTAAATATGTCTAGAAGGAACAAGCCATCTATCTTCAAAACTGTGGGAGATATGAAGTTTTTTCTAAATTGCGGGGACGGGAGGGGGCGTGGCCAAAATTGAAAATAAACTTGATCTGCCTGCAGACATAAGAAGCATATGTCCCATACATGTCAAACCTCTATCTCTTACCATCTCTGAGATCTGTGCGTTCATACGGACATGCAGACGGACGGACGGACAGACAGACAGACGGACATGGCTATATCGACTCGGCTGTTGATGCTGATCAAGAATATATATACTTTATGGGGTCGGAGATGCTTCCTTCTGGATGTTACATACTTTTGCACAAACTTATAATACTCTATGTACCTTCGGTACAGAGTATAATCAGCCATGCTCCGGCTTTCACGTATTTTTGCGAATTACGATTTCAGCAAATTCGTACGATTTCAATTTAGAGCGCTCCGAAATTCGCCATGTTCCATTCCCAACTTGTTTTGTGTCATTTCACATAACAAAAACAGCTGATGAGCGCCACTACTCATGCTATCGATAGTCATATATCGATATATACCATGGCCAAATCGCAAATTGTTGTTTTTGTGAGCAGTTTTCCATCTCACTCAATTTTGTGTGTCTCTTTTAAATAATTGATTAAAATATTGCCTTAGTGCGAATTAAGTGGGAGAGTCCGTAAGACAAATCTAAAAAGCTTAGAGAACTGATTAAAAATAGTTCCGTGGGCTGTCTGTTTGTGCATCGACCTATACTTTGCATTTACTTTTCATTTCACGGACTCAGATGTCGCCGGTTAAAAAACGGCAAAACTTTTACGATTTGGTGATCAAATCGCAAAGTTTTTGCGAAAGCGAAAATGAGAGCATGGCTGAATATCTATATGAAATCGTCACTACATTCTTTTTTAATGGGCTTGAAAGGATAAAAAAACTTTAACCAGAAACCGTCCCTTCTCATGGTTGTACTTTTGGCATGTGTAACCAACACGAATTAGCGTTGAAAGCAACAACAAAAACACATGCTTAAATACTTTCTCAAGGAAGCATTCTTTGACGGTTTCACGCCTTAACAAAAGCGAATGAATCTTGTCACTTCTTGGGAACTACTACTTCAGTGAAAAATAAGTATGAAAGATGTGCCTTTTTCATGGTGTCAGGTCCGACTGGGTTGTTTTATTTGTGGAAATGTTTAGCACAGGCACTGAATACATATAGAAGTATGGAGAAATGTCGATGCAGGTGTTGTTGCGCTGATTAATTATTTAAATAGATTCGCGGCAATGACAAGTACGTATGCATATATGGAACTAAAGTATGTACATATGTACTATATTTGCCTTTCCTCACTCAACTTTTAACTAATCCAGCAATGCGTAGGGAGGTTGATTTCAAATCTGGATCGTTGGACCAAAATGATCGTATAAAGCTAGATTGCTGCACACAAAAATAAAAAAGGCTGGGGGTGACTTGTGCGTTATTAGATTTTATTTATTTACACATTTACTTTTAATATCGGTCTGCTCGCCCAGAGTGCTGAGAAAAAATTACCTTATTTGTAAATTTAAGAAATACCTTAAACATACATTCCTGATAACATTCGTTCCACTGTAACTTTTGGCCTGAGCACGAAGACTTCCGCTTGGAAAATGTTGCAGTGGTTTGGCTTGTATGAGAGCTTTATTTCTGCCACTCCAACCACGGCTGCTCCAACCACTAGGTCCATCTTTGAGCCGTCTGCAAAAGAGTGCGTTGCTTCTTGGGCCAGTCCTGTTCGCCAGACTTCTGGTCCCAATAGTGCTGATGTGCATATTGAGGTGATTTTCGGGATAATGTAGTCCGTGCTACTATTGATCTCTGGTCCAACTATGCCTTCTCCTTCTTAACTCTTTCTTCCACATCCGGCTTCCATGACAGTTAACTGTCGATTACTACTCCAACTTATTTTACGTTAAACCGTCTAGTTGGTTATATTTATTATATTTGCTTTTGGTGGAGTCCATTGCGGTACCTTGTATCTCTTGGTAAAGAGAATGAGGTTAGTCGTCTACGCATTGAGCTTCTGCTTCAGCTTCAGTGGCCCATTATATAATTTCTTTAAGTGTGAGGTCTTAATTGTCGTTGGAATATGCGGCTATCTTGGGAGCTTTCCTGCTACATTTCGTTAGTAGTTCGTTAACCACAAGGTTCTTTAAAAGGGGTGACAGGACTCCGCCTTAAGGTGGGCCGTGTGCCTCCTTTGTCATGGCTGTGGTACCCCACTCGGCTTGTACTCTTCTGCAGCTCAGCACGTTGTATATAAACGAGTCCAAAGCCTTATGTTTTGATACAGATATTTGGCTGCAAAGTATCGCCTTCGTGGAGACGTGGTTGAATGATATATCAAGGAATCCTCCCAAAGCATACTCTTGATGGTACAGTGCTTTCTTGCATTTTTGAACGTGCTTCTTCAGCTCTTTCAGTTCTGGGGTCTATCGGGGGGGTCTGGTTCTCCTTTTTGTAACTGTGAGCTTACACGAGGTTTTGTGTGCTTCGATGAGATTCGCAGTGAGCGTCTGCTTTGATTTCACTGTCTTAAGGAACTTCACCCAGTCGGTGTTCCGGGGGTTCCAATAGATGTTTCAGTGGTTGAATTGGATCTTAAACTGGATGTACTTGTGGTCGTAGAAGGAGGGTTTGTCGAGAACTCTCCATTCTGACGCCTGAGTACTGTTCCTAAGTCTAGGACGTTGGTCGAGGTTTTTCCCACTTATGTGGGTACGTCTGCAACTTTTTCTATATTAGACTGGTTTGTATGATTAAATGTAAGAGAAAGTCACCTCTGTTGCTGATATACGGGCTGCTCCACCCAGTATGGTGTGCGTTGGCGAGAGGCAGCTTCTTGTTCCTTGGCTCCGCTGTCAGATTTCCGAGTTCAGCAGGTAGTGCCTCTCGCTCTTGCAGGACACCATAAGTATTGGCTCGTCCCTGACACCCTCCATGGCCATTTTGACTCCTTACTGCCAGAGAACTCCGTCAAACGCTACTGGTTGCGCTGCTGGGTCCCACATCCTTTTAAAAATTTCCTCGAACAGCTTCTCCTCCACTTGCTTCCAGGGTCGCTTTTGTCGACGAGAGCTACGGTGAGATGCCGTTTTACTACATCGCTAGCTGACTCCTTGGGCTGACTGTTCTTTTATTTGGGGAGTGGTTGTGCCCGTTCCTGCGGTTTTTGTCGGGGTCTTTTGCTGGCGAGGGCCTCCGTCTTCGGTTGCTTACTTGAGTGCTGCCGCTGTTGGCCAAACTCTCTTTCACCTTATTGGAGTATTTTGCGGAGGTGGCTTGCATTGCCGGTTTTTCCGCAAAATGTTTTCGGCCCTCCTTACGGAAGCTTGTTCCTCTCTTCTAGCTCGAGCTTCGAGCTCCCAGCTTTCGTTCAGTCACGCCTTGATTTTGGGATCCGTTTTATATTATATTTTAGACTTTCGCTTGCATGCCCACCTTGGTTCGTTTGGGTTTTTCGTTTTTTGTGGTACTAGACCCACCCGAGCTGGAGATAGCAGCAGCTTTTTCTTAGCCTCCGTATTGATAGAACCTCCGTGCGATTCACAGTCCGAGTCTGTATCGACTGCGGTACCGCTCCAAGCCTGGGTCTTTGTCGTGTTTGTGGTGTTGGCTGTGGCTGTACAACTGTCCTGGCCTACTCCAACCACGACAGAGGTGTGATCGCTGGCGACACGAATTGGCTATGTCTCCTCATCGTGTAGGGTAGCAGTCCCGCCATCCACCCACGTTTGGGGTGATATCCCAGCCCGAGTTGGGTTCCTTATATTGTGCATTATTAATTAACCCAAAGTAGTTGATATTATTCTGGGAAATCGCTCCATAGCATTTTATACCTGCTGCAAGGCACCTTTAAACATGGCTATGGCTCAACTCTTCCTTACATTGGATGGTGTTGGCCATCATTTTGGTTGGGCACTGCATTACCTTGGTGTAAGACGACCAAGTGACACTAGTTATTAAGCCGTCTGCCAAATAAATTTATATATCTTAAATCAAAAAATACATACAAATTCAAATAAAATACATACTTAAATTTTAATACTGTAGCAAAAAGAAGTGGTGTTGTAGTAGTGGTGGTCTAAGTAAGTTTCTACAAATTTCTAGAATGACAAGGATATTTTAATAAAGTTGTAGGTTCGGTTAGGTTGAGATGGCTGAAAGCGACAAGTCGCCCTCTTACTGAGGCCTATTTCAGCCCATTGCGTTACCATATGTGTTTCCCGTTAACCCTTTTTGTCAATCGTCACTCTCTGTCATCGCAACCTAACCTAACCCGTTTTTCTGTTAATGAGGGGTGTCCTCGTTACTGAACATTCTGTGGACAAAATAAATTTAAGTAGAGCTGGGATCGCTAGCTCGGATGTCTCCGAGAGATGGAGTAGGAGAGATTGACCTAGTGTCTTAAGTCTACTACTACTCAGAGGAGGTGTTGTACTACTTCCTCCACTTCTTCATACCTACGGCTTCTTCAGAAATCATGGTGAGTGACGCCTAGGCGTGCAACGTGACTGCCGATGGCGCAGTGGCTCGTTAAGGTCCCCACGAGAAGCGATATGTGTTCCATTCTGAGGCATAAAAGCGTGTATACACGCTGCACTGATCATTTAGGCGGAATGATAAGTTCAATTTTAGGTTGGAGGGGAAGACTCCCCCTCCCTCTTTTTCGTCGAGCTTAGATCCATCAGTATATATGTTGATGGCAGTGGCTCTGCTTTGGGGAAGGTTGTCCTACTCGTGTCAGCTTAGAATGCAGACGTCGTATGATTTGGTGAAAGTCGTTTGTGGTATACAGAAATCAGTATTTAACGGTATACCCGTTTGGTTAGCAAGTATGGTGGAGTGTCCAATGTAGTGTTGCATACATCTTACATGGTTAATGATTTTTGGTAATAAGATCTTGAAAAATTTAGATAAATATCGTCCAACCCAACAGCATTCGAGTTAATTTTAAGGACGCATTCAAGAACATTACATGGGTTCACACACATAAAACTAAAGCTATTATCACAGGTATTTTTTATAACATCTAGGTAAGGACTATTTTTGGCTTCAGGTACATTCGATTGCACATAATTCAGGTTAAGCTCATTTATATCAGCTTTGATATTAATTGGCCATCCAATCCCCAATTTTTTTGGTTCCCTCCATTTTTGATTGTTAGATATTGCATTTCTGAATTTGAAAGAGTATTGGTTACTCTTGGCTGTGTAAACCATTTTATTTACGTCATTTCTAAGTATTTTGAAAACACTGATAATGTTCACGAGTTTTGTATTTCTTCTATTTTTTTTGGTATCGTCTCCATCAGCGATTTTGATTGATCTTCGTCTGAAAAAGAGTAGAGACAGCGATTTTGTAAGCTAAAGAGCATGCAAGAGCTTTCGGCAACATATATGTGTATTTTATGGTGTCGCATGGTTCGCAGGAAAAAATTTGAGAGGGCACTTAATGTGAAAGTGACACGAGATCAGTATCGAGATCAGGATCGTTACATGACCCTTAGTATTGACTGCGGTCATTAGGACTGGGTCGCTACATTACCACCTTCTGAGACTCGAGCCTCCTAACCGAGTAGGGTGGGCGAAGGGCCTTGATAGTGGGCGAGCCGGTTCACGTGGACGGTTTTGGTCGTCCATTTTCCCGGCAAGCGGACCTCATAAACCAGATCCGAATGGCGTCGCACAACTGTGGCGTGGCCGATCCAATCCGATTGAAGTTTCGGACATCGACCAACTTTGCGCATAGGGGAATACAACCAAACTTCTTGACCTACTTCTAGCTCGACCGGGTGAGAGCGAAGGTCATATCGCATTTTATTGACAGCTGCAGCAGCCTGGAGATGTTTGGGAGCGGTTTGTTAGTCTGCCGAAGTCCTTCTTGTAGTTGTTCGACAAAAGCCGGATAGCTCTCCGGAGAAGTCGAAGGTCGGCCATACATCAGCTCAGTGGGCAAACGGAGTTCGCGGCCCAACATCAACCGGGCAGGCGAAAATCCAGTAGCTTCATGGGGGGCGGACCGATAGGCCCACAAGGCCAAGGGTAATAGTTGGTCCCAGTCACGCTGATCAAGGGCCACGAATTTTGCCAGATAGTCCAGAAGAGTTCGATTGAATCGTTCTACCATGCCGTCAGACTGGGGATGTAGAGGAGTAGTGCGCGTTTTCTCCACATCGAGTAGACGGAGGCAAGCTTGAAATACTTCCGATTCGAAATTTCGTCCTTGGTCGGAATGAAGGACAAAAGGTGCACCAAAGCGGCAGAAAACTTCTTGGACAAGTGCGCGGGCTACTGTCTCCGCCGTCTGATTAGGGAGGGCGAGACACTCTGGCCATTTAGTGAAATAGCACATCACCACAGCGATGTACCGGTTCCCACGAGTGGTCGTTGGTAAAGGGCCCAGAATGTCGATAGCTAGCCTTTCAAAAGGTGCTCCAATAGATGAAGGCTGTAGACGACCAACCGTACGTCTAGACGGGCCTTTGCGGGCGCAGCATTGGGGGCAGCGAGCGCACCATAAGGCTACATCCGCCTTCTGTCCGATCCAGTAATAGCGCCTTTTGGCCTTCGCAAGGGTTTTCTTCACTCCAAAGTGACCTCCTGTAGTAGAGTTGTGTACACCGCGTAGCGTCTCTTCTCTTAGAGAAAGTGGTACCAGTGCTACAAAATTATCCTCTTTATCCTTAATGGTCAAAACGCCATCTGATATGGCCAAACGGTCAAACAGGTGCCAGTACGCTTTCGTTTCGGGTTCTTCGCCCCAAATATCAGTTTTGGGAGGCCGTTTTCCCGCGATGACCCAAGGGAAAACGCGCCCTAGGGTGGGATCTGCCTGCTGGCGTTTCGCATAGTCATCGGCTTCTATTTGTAGGAACATAATGCCTTGGTGATCATTTTGTTCAGCTCGTTCGCATGTCCGGCACTCACCGCAGGGCCGGCGGGATAAGCCATCGGCGTTTCCATGCTGTGTGCCGTTGCGGTGTCGAATCTCCATGTCGTATTGCTGAAGGCGCTCGATCCACCTTGCCACTTGACCCTCTGGCTCCTTGAAGTTGTAAAGCCATTTGAGTGAAGCGTGGTCAGTGCGCAACAAAAATCTGCGGCCAAACAGGTAGTGATGAAAGTGTTTGGTGGCAAGTACAGCTGCCAGCAATTCCCTACGGGTGACGCAATAGTTACGTTCTGCTGGGCTAAAAGCCTTGCTATAGTACTCCAGAACTCGCTCCTGTCCATCCTGAATCTGGCTAAGCACGGCCCCCGCACCATGATTCGAAGCGTCAGTGTCCAGAATGAATTGACCATCAGGGTCCGGAAAGGTGAGGATGGGTGCCGTCGTTAGCTTAGTTTTAAGGAGGTCAAAGGCATATTGAGCAGCAGCAGACCAATTAAATACTCGTCGGGCTTCGGTCAATTCGTGTAAGGGTCGTGCTAAAGTTGCGAATTCTGGTATGAATTTTCGGTAATACGAGCACAATCCGACAAATGACCGAACATCCTTTTGGCAACGAGGCTGTGGCCAGTCCACCACCTTGCTGATCTTTAGGGGACAAGCTTTCAAACCTGTTTGGCTGACTATATGGCCAAGGTAATTGACTTCCGTACGAAAAAAATGGCACTTATGAGGGCTTAGCTTTAGTCCTGCTTTTGTCAGACGTTCGAAAACCTCCTGAAGGTGGACAAGATGGTCTTCGGCGGTACGAGAGTGAACAATGATGTCATCGAGATAAACCAGCGCCGATTTCCAGGAAACGCCGGTAAAAAGACCATCCATCAGGCGCTCAAAGGTAGCGGGAGCGTTCGTGAGGCCGAAGGGCATGACATTAAACTCGAACAAGCCCGCGTCACATGCGAATGCTGTCTTTGGTCGAGACTCTTCCTCCATTTCCACCTGCCAGTAGCCACTCTGTAGGTCCATTGTCGAAAAATACCGAGAGCCATGCAGCGTCGTCAAAATGTCATCCATCTTGGGAAGGGGGTATGAGTCCTTCACGGTGACTTCGTTGAGTCGACGATAATCCACGCAAAATCTGGTAGAGCCATCCTTTTTGCGCACCAAAACTACTGGTGCGGCCCAAGGGCTTGTGGAGGGCCGAATTACTCCGCGTGACTCCATATCCGTGATCAGTCTCGCTACTTCGTCCTTGCGTGATAGCGCGAGTCGACGAGGCGGTTGTTTGATAGGGTGCGATTGGCCAGTATCGATTGAGTGTTTGGTCAGGCAAGTACGACCCATGTCGTCCTCATGTTGGGCAAACACCTGTTCATGCTCTCGTAGCATCAGTATCAACCTAGAACGCAGGTCTTCGGGAAGGTTATGCGGTTGCAGCGCGTCCCAATCTACGACTGCTTTGGACGGCAACCTTTCCGGGGTAGATGGCAGCACTTCTACTGGTTCCAAATGGCCCAGGATTGTGAGCGCTGGCAGCTTGTGTTCCCGCGGGCTCAGATTAAGCACGCGCAGTGTGGCGGCGCCTCGCGTGGTGTCCAGGAGACCACTGCCTAGAACTAAGCCGGTGGGCAGTTGCGAATGTGCACCACGTTCCAACATAGCGATAGATCGTGGCTCCTGTGCCTCGCATTTAAAGTGTATATGCGTGTCGCTATGGGCTGGAATGGTGATGGTGGCCGTGGAGTAAAGCAGATTGGGAAGATCCGTTCTGGGGGCATGTAAGCGCACAGATCCCCAGGCGAACTTCAGATGAAGCTTCTTAAGGTCCACGGTTGCCTGATGGTGTAGTAGAAAGTCTACACCCAACAGGCTAGGGGTATCACCTTCGACAATTAAGAAGTCGTGCCGAATTCGCCGGCCAGCAATGGTCAGACCCACAGTGGCTTTGGCTGTGGCCACGAACTGCTCCGAGGAAGGGCCCTGTAGCGTTACATGGCACGGTGTGACAGGTACTGGCTCCTTACAGTCTCTGCTGTTCAGCAGCGACACGGCGGCGCCTGTGTCCACGATTAGGCGAACCAGACGTTTCTGAAAAAAAGGAAACAATGTAGGTTCTGGTCACCGGTGGTACCAACGATATACGTAGCTCTGTCAGGCGAAATAGTGGTCCACGTGGGCTTCAAGCGCCGGCTTCCTGATTGTCGTCACCAAAAATCGTGGCCAGAGTGTTGGACTGGGAAGACGTTGACTCTTCGGAAATCTCGCGGAGCGGCGGCTCGTTAAACAACAGGGCAAGGACGGCCTCGGCTTCTTCTGAAGGAGGACTGGGTCCGGCTTGTGGTTGTTCGAACGGCGGCAGGCTCAAGGCGGGATGCATCGATGAGTCGGAGGCCAACGATATGGCTTGGGTCAACTTTGGTCGCTCTGATTCCGATTGGAGAACTGGTGGCAAGGTAGGATGGGGCGCGTTCATCGTCTGCGTAGCGTTGGTAGGCTGGATTGGGCTCGGATTTATTTGCTGAGATCGATTCTGAGGTGGTTCTGGGTTTGTTTTTGCGTTCCTTTTTGTTGAAGCGAGAGAAGCAATAGGCAACTCGCTGGGGGCGCTGTGGTTTGTGGCCAACCTCCGCCCCGGAAGGCTGGCGCTTTCTAGTTTTCCGAGAACTGCGCAGGGGCCGGTGATTGGCCTGGGCTGCGCTGGGCAGGTCTGCGAGAATTGCGACCACTTCGCCTTGGAGATTGCGGCTGGGTTTCGGCTGTCGCCGCAGTCACGTTTAGAACGGCGCCAGCAGGACGGCGACGGCATTGTGCGTCGATGCGATTAGCCATATCCAACGCGTCCATTAATGTGCTAGGATTGCTAGCAGAATCAAGACTTGGTAATGGGCACGAATACCATCAATGAAACGCTGCACCACTATGTTGTTGTAGGTTCCAGGCGATAGTTCGCTGAAAACTGCTCGTCCCAAGCGCTCCAAGTCCATGGCGAAGTCGTCAAGGGACTCCTTAGGGCCTTGAATGCGGTTGTGAAACGCGTGGTATCCCGTGTGAGTACTTACTGTAAAGTGCTCGCGCATGGCCGCTGTAAGGGCGTCACAAGACCGTAGGGTGGTCTCTGGCAACGTGGCGTGAAACCTTTGGGCCCGACCGCGCAAACTCATATACAATTTTCGGCATTTCTTCGCTTCTGACCAGCGATATTCGTACGCCATGTCATCTAAAAGGCGATTGAATTCTGCCCAGGGCCGGGTGCCATCGTAGGTTGGAGGTTGCTCCATGTCCGGCAACTCTAGCACTTCCCAATGGTGTGTATGGCTGGCGGCCTGTGTGTGGCTGTTAGGGTCGGTGGGAGACGCAGTTGGAAGGGCGCTATGTGCCTGTGGGGCCACATGGGCGGGGCGCGCGCTATATTCGACACTCTTTCCTTGATTCTGTGGCACATTTTCGGCTGCTGGCCATGCTGAGGCCTGTAGGGGGTCTACATTTAATGGAAGATCCGCCCCTGCGATCGTGCGAGGTGTACTGGCTGCAAGTCCATCTCTATTGGCCTGTATGTTGGGCGCTGCATTTGCGGCTGGAGATGCAGCACTCTGCCGACCACATTGCGCACTTAGCATGGTGCGTTCAAACGACGCCCACAACTGTTCAAATTTTTGTTCAAATTTGTGCTCCAGCGATCGGTCGAATGCTTCCAAGCTGCTGGCCATGGTAGTCAGCTGCTGCTGCACTTCATGTAAGGCGGCCTCCATGTTCTGCTGCTGCCGCATGGCGGCGGCTGCTCCCTCTTTTTCGCTGGTAAGCGTTGCCTGGCGTTGGCGAGATGATTTCTTAGGCATCGCGGTCTGGGCTTTCGCAAACCTGATCGATGACCCCACACCTGACACCAATGTAGCGAGATTTGGTCAATCCAGTTGACTTCGCCTTGGTGGGTTAGCCGAGCGGAACTATGTTGTTTAGGTGATAGGGGGAAAAGTTATCCCGCAGTGGTCCAGGCAAGCCAAGCAAAATAAAAAGAGTAGTCTGCCGATCAGCGAGTTATACTTCAAAGCGTTTATTGTGAGGTATCCAATTGTCTTTATTCCAAAAAAAAGACTAGAGAGCTTATTTGCACGTGGGCCATTCGTTCGCAGGAAAAAATTAGAGAGGGCACTTAATGTAAAAGTGACACGAGATCAGTATCGAGATCAGGATCGTTACATGACCCTTAGCATTGACTGCGGTCATTAGGACTGGGTCGCTACAATATCAATGTTTCCAATGCAGGATCATATGAGTGTGTCAGACTCCAGTGCAAAGAGCTATTCAATGATTAGAGTCTAAGGCAGGAAACACAATGGCTAAATATCTGTCAAATCAATGCTCAGACTGGTTAAAAAAGTTGATGAATTTCGGGATTTATTTGTTAAGTCTAATGTGGACGTTATATGTATCTCCGAAACGTGGTTTCGGTAAGATTTGTGTGACACTGTAGTATCGTGTGCGGGCTACAACTTATTTCGAGCTGATCGAGTAGGTCATGCAGGAAGAGTAAATAATTAAATAATAAATTAAATGCTAAGCTTAATTGTAAGGGTAGTGCAACATTATATCTCTTTTTGGTAATTAAGGGGTCTAATTATGAGCATTAAATGATTCTATGTTGTGTCTATCGTCCTCATCGTAACATTGATTACTGCGATTTTGTTTCTGTGCTAACTAATTTCTCCCTTAACTATAATGATGTAATTATTATGGGCGATCTAAATAGTAATATCCTAATTGAAAGCCACCTACGCAACAACATGGAATCGCTTGGTTTAAAATTAACTAATCAAACCACCCCAATGCATTTCTCTAGTCCCTGCAACAGCCTTCTTGACGTAATATTTGTATATAATAGCGATAAAATACTCTTTTATGACCAGCTTACAGTGCCAGGGTTTTCAAAGGTAGGTAGGTAGTTCCGGCTGACCCCAGATGGGGTCACACATAGACCTTAGGGTCCTTAATGAGGCCGGGTGATTATTTGGGTACGTTTGTCTTAGAAGTCCAGGAGGATTCTTGTCGTTTTGGCAAATGCCAATAACTGTTTTGGGGGTCTCTTGGCCGCTTCCCCCAACGAAGAGAACCGTGGGGTGTGCAGAATTTGTAATCTTGTCGTGGCAATTGCTGGGCAGCTGCAAATTAGATGTTCTAGAGTTTCTGCGACTCCAGGTTCCATACATTTCCTGCATGTGTCCTCGGTTGTTATGCCTAGCTTAATCGCATGAGCGGCTGCTAGGCAGTGTCCCGTAAGTATGCCAATGAGCAGTCTACAGTCTCTTCTCTGGAGCTGTAGCAGATAGTGCGTAAGTTTTTTGTCTCTTGTCTTGCACATAATTTTAGAGATTCTGCATCAGCTAGTGTTTTCCCACCTTACCTCCGCTTCTTTCTCTGCTATCTCTTCCATCTTGCTGTGAAGCGTCTGTATGGAGATAGGTAAGTTTTGTGTTTCTTCTTGGCCGAGTACGACTCCGGCTTTTGCAAGACTGTCTGCCATCTCGTTTCCGTCGATGCCCCGATGGCTGGGAATCCAGTAGATTTGCACCTTTCTGGAGATGCTGAGGGAATCTAGCGCTTCCCTGCTCGCCAGGACATTTCTGGAGTTGATGGAGTGTCCTTGCATTGCCTTGATTGCCGCTTGGCTGTCCACGTAGATATTTATTTGGTTGTATGGAGCGTAAATTTCCGCCAACTCCGCTGCTTTCCTTATTGCGAAGACTTCCGCCTGGAATATGGTGCAGTGGTTTGGCAGTTTGTATGAGAGCTTTATTTCTGGCTCTGCACAGTATACGGCGGCTCCGACTCCTAGGTCCATCTTTGAGCCGTCTGTAAAGAGGTGTGTTGCTTCTTGGGCCAGTCCTGTACGCCAGTTTTCTGGTCCCAGTAGTGCAGATGTGCATGTTGGGTTGACCTTTGGGGTAATGTAGTCCGTGCTACTATTGATCTCTCTGCCAACTATGCTGTGTCCATAGCTTTGTAGCGCCATGGTGCCTGTCGCACATAGACGTTGGGCGGTCTTTTGTGCCAGAAGGCGTGCTTGGATGTCCAGAGGGTTGACACCTAAGATGTGTTTTAATGCTTTGGTTGGAGTGGACCTCAGCGCCCCCGTAATACAGACCAGTGCCTGTCGCTGGGTGTTCTCCATCAGCTTTAGGTATGTGGTTTTCTCCGTGACCTGCCACCATACCAGTATGCCGTGTAGCAGTATCGGCCGTATTACTGAAATGAAAAGCCAGTGCATCAGACTTGGTGATAGGCCCCAAGTGCTACTCAGCATCTTCTGGGATGCATATAGTGCATTGGTCGCCTTCTTCACTCTTTCTTCCCCATTCGCCTTCCATGACAGTTTACTGTCGATTACTGCTCCAAGGTATTTGACGTTATTCTTTGGTGTTAGTGTTATTCCATTTATCTTTGGTGGAATCCATGGCGGAACCTTGTATCTCTTGGTAAAGAGAATGAGGTCCGTCTTCTTCGCGTTAATACTAAGTCCGGCTTCTGTGGCCCATTTTAGTATCTCTTTGAGTGTGGAGTCCATGATTGAGCTGAGAGTCGATGGACATTTTCCGATGATAATTATGCATATGTCGTCGGCATATGCAGTTATCTTGGGTGCTTTTCTGCAAAATATTTTTAGCAGTTCGTTAACCACAAGGTTCCAAAGAAGGGGTGACAGTACTCCGCCTCGAGGCGTGCCGCCGTGTGCCTCCTTCCTCATGGTTGTGGTACCCCACTCGGCTTGTACTCTTCTGCAGCTCAGCAGGTTGTAAATCCACGAGTTCAAAGCCTTATGTATTGATACAGCTCTTAGGCTGCGCATTATCGCCTCCGTGGAGACGTTGATGAATGCACCAGATATGTCAAGGAATGCTCCCAAGGCAAACTCTTTATGGTACATTGCTTTCTCGATGGTGGCTACTAGGGAGTGCAGCGCTGTTTCCACCGATTTCCCTTTCGTGTATGCGTGTTGGTTGTTCTCCAAGGTCAGGTTCATGCCTTCTCTTATGTGGAGATCGAGTAATTTTTCCATTGTTTTAAGCAGGAATGAAGTGAGGCTAATGGGATTGTAGTCTTTTGGCTGCACGTGACTGCATTTCCCCGCTTTGGGTAGGAACACAACACGTGCTGTCCTCCAGGCCACAGGTACATAGCCCCACCCCAGGCAGGCTTCAAAAATAGACTGTAGCCATGGTACGACTAAACCTTTAAGCGTTTTTAGCATGGCGGGAATTATGCCATCCAGACCGGGGGACTTGTAGCTCGCGAACGAGTCGATCGCCCATCGGATTTTTCCTGGAGTGACTAAGTTGGTTGGGATGTTAGTTTGTTGAGTGTTTAAGTCCTGAAGCGTATCTGGCTCGGTGACAATAGTGCAGCCCGGGAAGTGCGCATCGAGAAGAGCGCATGTAGCTTCCTTGCTGCTTTCTGTCCAGTGACCTTCGTCCGTTTTTAGTTGACTCTGCATAGGTGGCTGCTTTGAAAGCAGCTTCCTGAGTCTGGCTGCTTCCGAGACCTTCTCTATGCTCTTCTGTTGCTTTGCCTTCTTTACTTCTTTTTTGAACAAGCGAAGTTTTATCTTGTACTCCTCCCAGATGATCACTTCATCCGCTTGTTTGGCGAGTTTGAAGCATTCCTGGACGTCCTTCCTCTGCTCTTTCAGTTCTGGGGTCCACCAGGGGGGGCTGGTTCTACTTTTTGTAACTGTGAGCCTACACGAGGTTTTGTATGCTTCGATGAGATTAACAGTGAGCGTCTTCACGGACTTCTCAATATCTTCCACCGAGCAGATGGGCGTTGACGTCGGCAGTTTTGATTCCACTGTCTTAAGGTACTTCACCCAGTCGGTATTCCGGGGGTTCCTATAGACGTTTCTATTTTGACAATAGTCGAATTGTATCTTGAACTGGATGTACTTATGGTCGGAGAAGGAGGGATTATCAAGAACTCTCCATTCTGACGCCTGAGTACTATTCCCTAGGGTCATGGTTAATTCTAGGACGTTGGCTGAGGTTGGTCCCACATATGTGTTACGGGGGGTTGCTTCTTGTAGCTTGCCTCCGCCGTCAGTCTTCCGAGTTCAGCTGGTGGTACCTCTCGCTCATGCGCCATGTAGCAGGACGCCATAAGAATTCGCTCGTCCCTGCCACCCTCCAAGGTGAGATCGTCCGTGCTGTAATTAGTCATTAAATACGCATAGATGCCTTTTCTTACCAGAATAGTAGTCCTTGCTCTACTTACTGGGGTGGGGTAAAAAATGTTGTAGTTTTGTGACTTTAGTCCGGAGACCTTGTTTCCCGCCGCTATCCAAGGTTCCTGAACTAAAGCCACATCTGCGGGCCCTTCCTCTAAGGTTAGAAGGAGCTCCGCCGAGGCGATCTTGCTCTTATGCAAGTTGACCTGAAGGACCTTCAACTGCATGACTGGTGTCCGCATCCTCCGGTCCCGATGGGTCAGCCTGCAAGGTTGTGTCGCCATCCTCGTCTTCTTCAGCAGACTGTGCTGCCCCCGTAATATCGAGGCTGCTGGTTTTTTCGACCATCATGTCGATGCCGAGGTCGTTCTCCACCTCTCCAGCCTCCAGTGTGTGCTCATTAGTGTCCTCGGGGTGGCGTTTCTTGAGACGTAGGTGCATGCTACCTACTCCCCATGCCATCACCCCGAATCTTGGGTAGAGCAGATCCTCGGCTTCCTTATTGATCTGGAGGACCATGTGCTGCCCGTTTTTGTCGGGCTTTGCAACATGTAGTACCTTCCAGTCTCCAGTTGGCACATCAGGATTCTGCCACTGTAGGAGTTTCAGCGCCTGCTCTTTTGGTGTGACCCGTGGAAAGAGTACTTTCGCCTTCGGAACGGACGGAATGCAGGTTCTGTCCACAACCTCCAGCTGGGCACTCTCCCACAGGCTTCCCATGTCTGCAACGACGCTTGAGACCCACATAAGGGTGGGGTCGTCCTTGCATCTTAGGATTTTGACTCCATACAGCCAGCCTGCTCCGTCAAACGCTACAGGTTGCGCTGCTGGGTCTTCCATCCTTTTAAAAATTTTCTCGAACAGCTTCTCCTCTTCTTGCTTCCACTGTTCGGGCGTCATCTTGCCGTTAGAGTCGCTTTTGTCGACGATAGCTACGGTGAAATGCCGTTTTGCTACGTCGCTAGCTGATTCCTTGGGCTGACTTGTCTTTTTGGGGAGGGGTTGTGCCTGGTTCTGCGGTCTTTGGCGGGGCTTGTTACTGGCAGGGGCCTCCGCCTTCGCTTGCTCAGTTGAGCGCTGCCGCTTGTTGGCCAAGCACTCCTCCATTTTATTGGCGTATTTGGCGGAGGTGGCTTGCATCGCCGGTTTCTCCGCAAAGTGTTTTCGACCCTCCTTAATCTTTTGCTCGGCCCACGCAAGCTTGTTTCTCTCCTCTAGGGTGAGCTCACCGCTTCCGTTCAGTCGCGCCTTGATTTTGAGAGCCGCTTTATACTGGGCTTTCGCTCGCATGCCCTCCTTTGTTCGTGTGGGTTTTTCCTTATTTTTGGTACTAGACCCCGCCCGAACTGGAGATGGCAGCAGCTTTTCTTCCGCCTTTGTATTGGTTGAACCTCCATGCGATTCACAGTCCGAGTCTGTATCGACTGCAGTACCGCGCCACACTTTGGTCCTTGTCGTATCGGCAGTAGCTGTACAACCGTCCTGGCCTGCTCCAACCACGACAGAGGTGTGACCGCTGGCGACACGAAGTGGGGATCTCTCCCCACCGTGCCCGCCGGTGGTAGCAGTCACGCCTTCCACCGACGTTTGGGCTGATATCCCAGCCCGAGTTGGGTTCTTTGTGTGTTCCATTATTGTACCCATGGTGGTTAATTTTGTTCGTGGGAACCACCCCATAGCATTTTATGTCTGCTGCCAGGCACCTCTAACCATGGCTTTGGCTCAGCTCCACCCAACATTGTGCTGTTGTGGTAGTGTTGGCCATCACCTTAGCTGGATACTGCATTTCCTAGGTGTAAGACGAGCAAGAGACACTGTGTATTACCCGCTTTAAGCCGAGGTGCATACAGTGTCCATTGCCCAGCCGACACCCTCGTGGAGGGTTCAGTTAGAGGATTTTTGTCGGCCAGGGTTTTTAAAGCATGACCTCCTTTTTTAGACTTATGATATTTATTTCAATGTTAGCGAACGTACGATTACCTATAGAGACTATAGAAAACTAGATTATGTTCATTTAAGTGTTGAATTTGACAAATTGGATTGGAATTCAGTCTTAAGTTTAACGTTTGTTGATTGTCAAGTTGAAGAAATGCTAGCGAATATTGTAAGTCTTAACAGTGCAAGTGTTACAGCTAAAACCAAAGTTATCAAGCCGCGTGAAAACCCTTGGTTTAATAATGGAATAAAATTATCAATCAGTCAGCGGAATATTGCCTTCAACAAATGAAAGAGGTATAAAACTACAAGAATATGAAGAGTTCAAGCATATGCGATCAAATGTAGTGTTGAGATAAATTATGCCAAATGCTTACAATGATAAGTTTAAGAAAGCAGTATCTACTGGTGAAATATGGAAAGACTTTAAAGGACTTGGGATAGGGAAACAAAAGACTTCATCTCGTGTCGAGGCTGATATATGTCAGCTAAAAAACAATTTGTGCAATGCCAAGTACCTGAGACTTCGTATAATGCCTATTGTTGTGAAGGATTTGAATTTGAATTAAATAACAGTCTTTATTTAAATATTAAAATAAATTGGCATCCCTTGGATTGAAATAAATTGCCAGCTCATACCCTTAGACGATAAATTTTTCTGAATTCATCGTATTGTTTATTGATAAGTATTGTTCGATTCACAAAGTATTTCGATAACTACTCGCTTGTAAATCTAATTAATTTCTTAGTTTTAATTTGTAACCTGCGAATAGGTAATAAAACCTAACACCACAGCATACAATAGCTGAATGATCCGTTTATTTACAATCTGGATCGGGCGATAGCTACAGAGAGCTGCAACAATTTTTATTACGCTCTTTGTCAGACACGAGTACAGTCTGGCAAAGGCTTGCAAGTACAGCAACAAAGTTACTCTGGCACAGCGGGCTGCTGTGGGGTAAAGTTGTGGGTGCGCAGGCAGAGCAAGGGATTGTTTTTTTAGAAAGGACGACTGCGGGGCAAAACAAGAAGAATCCCTAGAAGCGAGCACAACCCAAGGAACCAAGATCGGCCGAAGGTGAGAGCCTGTAGTTTGTGGTTTGGATTTGGGTTTCTGTCTGATGGTACAAACAAGAGCTAAGGCTAAACTGATTGAGGAATTACAAATGGCGTCAGCAGGAAAGGCGGGAGCTGCAACCGAAAGCAGCGATGATGAAACTCCGCAAACATTAAAAATAATAAAGCATAGGGAGCGCGATGAAGAAAATTCGATGATACAAGAAATTACGTGTTTTCTCCAACAAATACAAAGGCTTCAATTGGATGCTGCAAGGAATCATGAGGAACAAATGAATAGGCTTGAGGAAAATTTGTCAAGGTTAGTAGATGCCATAGTGGATTCCAAGATTAAGACTGGTCATAAAAAGAATAATTGCTCCGATTCTGCTGAGCAAGAGGCAGCGAGTAAGCCCGATGGTGAGCATGTTCCGAGTTTCGAGAGGAATGCATGCCGTGAGATGTCTGAGTTTGCCGTAACATCAAGATCTCGATTGGAACCAATAAGGAAGCTGTACGGCTTGCCACCCTTTGACTGAACACCCGAAGCATGGCCAAAGTTCAAGGAGGCGGTTTACTTGACAACCGAAGAATATTGGTACACTTATCTACAGAACCTGTTACACCTACAGAAAGCAGTTACAGGAAAGGATGGGAACCGTTGAGTGTCTGCTCATCAAAGGCCAAAGCGTCGCAGTTGCAATGAAAACGCTTAAAATGAGATTTGGAAGAGTCTTGTAAAGAGCCAAATATGCCGAGTGAGAGCTAGTCCAAACATTTAGGAAGGTAAACTGAAGCAATTCATAGAATTCACAACTAAGGTGAGCAATTTGACTTCTTTCTTAGAGGCAGCCGAAGCTAAGAAACATTTGTCTAATCCAAATTTGTTGGAAGAGCTGGTTCTGAATCTGCCAATCAGTCAGCGTCTAAATTGGGCAGAATACGCAGATACAGTGAAGGATTGTATAACCGTAAAACATTTTAACATATGGCTGAAAAGGCGCGCCAATATCATCCAACAATCTTGTTTAGTTGACTCTCAAACGGTGGAGGGGCCTAAACGAGAAAAAACTAGCACACATGCGAAGATGAGGGTTGCAAGAGGAAAGTCCACAAACTATTGCACAACGAACCAGTTATTGCGGCTAAAGCATCAAAAAAGAACGAGACCAAAATGGAGAGTGCCTTCTCAGGTACAGTGTGTCATCATACTGGGTCTACACTGCTGCTTAACATATTACGAGTAAGGCTCCATGCGAACGGAAAAACGATTGAGTGCTATGCCTTTTTTGATGAAGGGTCCGCCGTGTCCCTAATGAATGAGAGGTTGGCAGACTCATTATGGCTAAAGGAACCGAAAGAGAATCTTACGTTGCAATGGTTCGGCAACAAAAGAACAACTGAATTGACGAGTCGTTTCGATCTCGAACTATCAGGGATGAAGGGTCATACGATATTTGAAAGGGGCTAGGACCTTAAAAGATCTGCGTTTGCCGAAGCAAACAACAAAAATTGCTGATCTGCCTGTAAAATATCCCCATGTTAAGGACATCTCCTTCGAAGATTACCGCGATGTGGTGCTTGAATTGTTGAAAGGTCTTGACAATGTGCATTTGGGCATACCAAGCAAGGTACGGTCACCCGGTCTAGACGGACCTGCGGTTATCAAGACCAAACTTGGATGGGTAATATACGGGAAGTGCCAAGATAGAGTGAATGGAGCGTACCTAAAGACCGAGAGCCATGATGATGAGATTGATAATCTAGTACGAGACTTTATCACAGACGCGGAGATGGGAATTCATTGACCAGAAAGACGTAGAAGGGAGGGAAACCACAAGGTCAAAGAAAATACTGCAGGCAACAACAAGACGAGTCGGAAACCGTTATGCGACGGGCCTGCTTTGGGTAGAAGATGACATTGCTATTCCCGAGAGTAAATCAATGGCACAGAAGAAACAACTGTCCTTGGAACGAAAATTTAAGTTGGACCCAGAATTCCAAAAACAGTAGATACGCTCCATGAGGGCATATAATAAAAAGGGATGACAGAAACGGTGCTTCGCAGTTCCAGAATGTTCTTGGGTTGCATTGGTACACACAAAGGGACGAATTCGGGTTCCAGCTGACATTTAGCAAGATAGACAAAGAAGTATGTGAGGAAAGTGAAGTTCCCACAAAACGAGAAGTTCTTCGCATTGTGATGTCTATTTTTGTTCCATACGGGTTAGCTGCCGAATACTCACTGATGGCCAAATTGTTGTTGCAGTCCATATGGAGAAAGAACATATGTTGGGATCAGCGATTAGACGAAGAGGATGCCGTCAAATGGAAAAATTTGATTCGACAGCCGAACGGAGTGGAACTGATTCGAGTCCCTAGATGTTATGACTCCAATTTTAGTAATGGTCAGGTCGAGCTTCATTTGTTTTCGGATGCCAGTGAGACAGCATATGCAGCGGTTGGCTACTGGCGAATAAAGGCGGAAACACATTGGGAAATAAGATTCATGGGTAAGACAAAATGTGCACCAATGAAATTGTCCACCGTTCCCAGATTGGTATTGCAATCAGCGGTGGTGGCGATCCGGCTACGACATGCTAAACTAGACGGACACGACGTGCGTCCGCACCGCGTAAATAAGTGGTCCGACTCTAAATCAGTAATTGCATGGATCAATTCAGACCACAGGAAATATAAGCCGTATGGAAATGCGGAAACACATTGGGAAATAAGATTCATCATGGGTTAGACAAAATGTGCACCAATGAAATTGTCCACCGTTCCCAGATTGGAATTGCAATCAGTGGTGGTGGCGATCCGGCTACGACATGCTATACTAGACAGACACGACGTGCGTCTGCACCGTGTATATAAGTGGTCCGACTCTAAAACAATAATTGCATGGATCAATTCAGACCAAAGGAAATATAAGCCAGATGTGGCGCACAGGATCAACGAAATTCTTGAGGGATCAAACATTGAAGGATGGCATTGGGTACCCGGAAATGAGAATCCGGCAGACTTCGGGAAAAAGTTGAGAGAGGACAGTCGTTTAATGTCGGATTAATGGTCCAGTCGGATTAATGGTCCAAAATTTGAAATACACGATATCGAGAATTGGTTTTCAAAGGGGAGGGATGTTCAGTCAACGGATCTGGAATTGCGTGCTAAATTTACGGGTATTGTAACAGAAGCAACGAAGCAAATTTTTTATCGGATCTCTTCATTTCAGAGACTCGTCAGGGTAGTCGCTTTGATGCTGCGAGACTTAAAAGACAAGGCCCAGCGTATGATCTATTTAAATGTGAACGAGATTTAAAATGCTAAAATGGTTGTTTCCGAAGAGCAGCAAATTGTGGAACCTCATTCCTGATCTGGATGAAAACGGACTGATAAGAATGCATGGAAGAATTGACGACGCTGAGTCTGTTAACTTGGGTACCAGACGGCCAATTATCCTACCTCAGAAGAACTACGTCACAAAGCTTGTATTAAGACATTATCAAGGAAAATGGAAGCAACAGAATGAAAATATAATTGTGGCAGAGATTCGTCGACGAATCTGGATTCCACACCTGCGTGAAGAGGTTCGCCGAGTATCGAGATCCTGCCCGGTATGTAAAATTAAAAGAGCAAGACCAACCATGGGGCAGTTGCCCAAAGACAGATTGACTCCGTACGTAAGGCCGTTCACGCACGTGGAAATGGATTATATGGGATATTTCTTGGTGATCAAAGGCAGAAGCACTGAGAAGCGCTGGATATGCATCTTTACGTGCTTGACCATCCCAGCGATTCACCTAGAAATCGCAATTGGTTTGTCGACCGATGCTTGCTTGATGTATATAAGAAATTTCATGAACAGAAAAGGTACACCCACTCGCATTTGGTCGGATAACGGTACTTACTTTTCCGGGGCCGATCGGGAGCTGAAATAACAGCTAGATAATTTTAACCACGGCAAAATAGCAGACGCACTGCCGACGGAGAAGATTGAATGGATGCTGCAGGAAATCTTCAAGGTGGCAAGGAGAAATATGGAGAAGGCGGCTCAGGATCAGGCTCGGCATTATAACCTGATGAGCCGCGCTTCGAAACCAGCGGTAGGCGACGAGGTTTATGCGAAGGCATCGGAGGGATTTTCTGCAAAACTAGCACCCAGGTATGAGGGTCCGTATCAGATCATACGTTTTATATCTCCCGTGATATGTAAATTGCGGGAGAAAGGAAAACAGAAATTAAGAACCGCACATATTAGCGGGTTAAAACCGGCAAATCAGGATGAAGACGAAATCGGGGACGGGGCGCGGTCATAAAACCCAGAAGAAAATAACCTGGAAAGAATAGATATTACAGCATATCCTGAAACGGGAATTCGGAGCGGGAAAAGGAAACAAAAAGAATATAATTCAAGCCGAAAAGAAGAAAATCTGGAAAGAAAAATTGTAAAATTAGGAATCATGGTCATTCGAATGTTTGCAGGGTATCAAGGAGTCGATTCCTAGAAATAGGACGGAGAAATGCGGCGAAGAGAGCGGTTGCAGCTCCGACCGTAAGAGGGAAAGAGCTGGCGATAGCAGCATTTACCGTTGCAGGGCTCTCTTGCAAGAAGGCCCGCAAACAAACGGTATTCTGACGTGGTCGCTGCCCAGCCGCGTAGAGACCTAGGCTTCATGGAGGATGGAAGGCCAACGCTGGGTCGATTCGATACGAGACTGGAAGATGAAGCAGACAGCAGCAACAACATCAGCGAAAGGTCGGGCGACCGAGGCACGCGGTGGCATGGCTAGGCGGCGGTTGCAATTTCTAGGCGTCGGCCGGGGTGGCAGCTGGATCACGCGGAGGCGGTTCCAGGAGCGCAGACCCTTCGACGTGCTGGAGTTGGATGCGTCGCCCATCCAGGAGGCGGTCGAACGATCGCCTTCAAGGTCCCCGCCCACGACCTGGGAATGGTCCACGCCGAGCACGGTATCGCCGAGGTGCAGCCCGAGCACTGGGGGCGAGGTCACCGGCAATTTGGACCGGTGAATGGTCGATGGAGACGGAGCAGGCAGCGGTCTCAGCGAAGCCGACGAGGGGACCCCATAGCCCGCGTGGTGGCCGGCACGCCCGAAGAACCGAGGTGGAAGCCGGGACGCCCTGCAACGCCCATCCCGATCATCGTGTTGAGAGCCGAGAGCGAAGAGAGGTCGGAGACCGCTGGGCAACACCTGAGCTGGCCGAAGCCGATGCTCAAGTTCGAGGAAAAAAAAAAATATAAATCACAACGCTTAACATTGAAGAAAACAGCTTTATTATGCATATACACAAACACCGGTACACAGGCACACACGCTTGGCGGGGGCCTGGTCGGGGTGATCACCGGCGCGACACACAAGAAGTAACAACTGGTGGGTGGTAGCCACTCACACCGCACCAGCAGAGGCAAAACGCGCTACGAACAACGCTAGATGAGCCACCAACACAAAAACAGTGAAAACACGCGACGAACGTCGCCTGGTGAGCGAACGCCACGAAGCACAAGAACACAAGGGTGATTTTTTAGCTATTATCTTTTTGGCAACACTGGTTTAAACAGCTCGCGCACGTTTCGTGTTTTGTTTCAGTGTCAAACATCTTCAGTTCGGTCTATAATTTAACCATGAATCGTCTTACAAACGAACAACGCTTGACAATTATTGATTTTTATTATTAAAATGCGTGCTCTGTTAAGAAAGTTCATCGCGCTCTTCTTTCATTTTATGGTCAGTTCAATCGACCCTCTGAAGCGGCTATTCGGGCTATTGTGACTAAATTTCGCACCAAATTTACATTGTTGGACATTAAACCACCAAGCTTCCAATGCATCCACAAAAAGTCACAGTTTGGTGCGGTTTATGGGCTGCTGGCATCATTCTTCAAAAATGATGAGAATCGTAACGTAACTGTGAATGGTGAGCGCTACAGTGAGATGATTTCCAACTTTTTTGCCCAAAATGCAAGAGCTTGACTTGCATGACATGTGGTTTCAACAAGACGGTGCCACATGCCACACATCACGCTCAACAATGGACTTATGGAGAGGCGAGTTCGGTGAACATTTTATTTCACGTTCGGGACCGGTCAATTGGCCGCCTAGATCGTGCAATTTAACGCCTTTAGACTATTTTTTGTGGGGCTATGTTAAAGCTCATGTCTATACAGACAAGCCCGCTTCAATTGACATTGGAAGATGCATTTTTAAAAACTTTCCTATAGCTCTTAAAAAATCACCCTTTATAAGAAGTAAAACGTCAGCATAGGCAACTGGCCAAGGGGAAAAGGGGGAGTAGCGCCTCCACATGTCAGGCCAGAGGCTGTAGGAAAAAAAGGCAAAACTAACACAACAAGAATGAAAAATGTGGGAAGAACTTACCTGTGGAGCAGCATGGTCGGCGATCGGTATCGGAATCGATATCGATAGGAGGGAAACGGTCACACTGTCGGCAGCCTATCAGGATCGATAGAACTATCGAAACGAAACGGTTACGGGATGGTGTGACCAGAGTGGGGTAAGGGAAAAACGAGCGGGGAACTGTCCGGGGAGTTCCGCTAAAATTTAAAGATGGCTGGAAATCCAAAAGTCGGGAAAGGGCGGTTAAGGTACTCTTTAAGGGAGGAAAGAGTTAATGTTCTGCTGGCATCAAAAATTGCCGAAGAAAGCTGGGAGTGTGAGAAGTTATTCCTCACAGGCCGATGATTACAGGGTAGTTACGGCGAATTGGGGAAAGCTCTCTCTTGGAGTGGTGAAAGAGAGAGAACGATAGTGGGCAGAAGGCCGTGGCTAGAGAAGCAAAAGCCCTGCTTCAACCGAGCAGCGAGCAGAATGACGCGGGGACAGTATCCAACAATTTTTAATAGCGAGAGGATGGATTTAATTTTTAAGTGATGCAATGTGAACCAATTACTGCAGTACCAACAAATTAAAAGGAGTCCACCAATTGTTTTTATCCGTACCGGACTATCAAAATAATAGCATTCTTAAATGCCGTCAACCTTTCCATCAGTTTATTGTCGACATATATGCAAAAATTGAGAGTGACCAAACGAAACTCCCGGGTGTTGAACATGTACTTCTCCGAGATGCTGTTCAGATGGTTATTCATCCCGCAACTTATACTGCAAGTCTAACACATATGCTTGAACGGCAAGATGCTAAAACATATGTTCGAAAATATGGGCGGACTGATGTCTTTATAACGTTCACCTGCAATCCAACTTGGACAGAAATTACCAACTTGCTTTTTAGTAACCAATCTGCCACTCAACGTCACGATACAACTGCCAGAATTTAAACCTAATCTAAATCAATTACATGATTTAAAAACAAAAAATCATGCTTTTGGAGAACCTCGTTGGATGTTCTCTGAGAATTGCAAAATCGTGGTTGAAACGTTTGGTTGCAGGGATATGTTTCGAAGGTGGCGACAACAAAATTTCCCCTATTTGGCACGGTGGTAGCCCGGCTTGGCTCGCCGTGTGTGGGAGGGTTCCCTGAGGGGATATTGAAGCTACCGAAAACATAATCAATATTTCGAATTCGTGCCAAATTCTGCTAAAACTATGAAGATAGAGAAAAAGACCGTAAAAAAAAGGAAAGAAGTCAATAGAGGACCGCCTGGGCGTCGCTCAGCGCCATCCACTCACAGCACTGCCCCTCGGCATACCAACCCCAAGAAGCCAAATTAGCAACACATTGAAATTCTTTCTTCAAGTTTTACAACGTGTTTATTAAGATTAACCCTAATTTGCTGAATGCTTCCTATACCTAACTTCAATAAAAAAAATACAAATTTTGTCCTACTTCAGGCTAATGCTGATGATGACTTAAATTATTGGATATTATTATTCATTAATTATATTGGAAAAAAAAATTATTAAGAAAAAAGTACAGATAAAGTCAGCGATAAAAAAAAAGCAGAACAACCGAAAGCAGTCTTCGCCCTAAGGCTGCATAAATGTGAGTTAGTGTATGCTCAGGCAAAACAAACAGACCACCACAAGCTCTTAGTTTAGTCCTTTTGTTTGTTTACTTGTTTTGGTTAAGGGGCATTTACAATAATTCGTGTCGCAAACGCGCCACTTACCTGTCGAATTATCCTGGCGCCAGCATGATCGACGAGCTGAAAAAAAAGTTTGGCCTAAAAGATTGTGTCAGTTGCGTAGCAACCAAACAACTGCTCTTGGTTGTTAGCCAGATGCTGTGCAAACTAGGCAGTTATAAGAAAAATGTATGGAAAAGTTAATCAAAGAGCAAGCCGGAGCATTAGACTAGTTCGGTTTGCTGCATCTGTCTACAACAAAAAAAATATATATAAAAATCAAAAAAAACTCAGCAAGTGTCTCCTCCCTCTCCCTTATTTGCCTACAAGCCTGTCTTCGGCTGTGCCCGAGACCCAACCACCAAGCGCTCCGAATCGGCTCTATCGGCTGCCCTCTCCCACTGCTTCCAAATCAGATTAGACAGCCCAAAAAGTGCAGCACGCTGACTTTAGCCAACGAGGCGGTTGACCTGATCTTCGCGATCAGCAAAGAAGAAAGTAACTTCGAGTGGGCGATCGCTTGTTGTTGTTGCTGTTGATGTTGGTCGCTGCTACTGCTGTTGTTTTCGTCGCTGTTGCTGATGCACGTGCTGTTGTTGTTGTGTTTGCCGCTATTGCTGGTGCAGTCGTTAAGCAATTTGTTGCTGTTTGAATAGCTACTGCTGATGCGACTGTTATTGTTTTTGTTCTTGCCGCTGTTGCTGGAACAGATGGTAGTGTTGCTGTTGGTGATGGTGCCGTGTATGCGATAAGCCGGTGTTGAACTGTGTTGTTGTTGTAGGTGGTCTTTAAAATTGCCAATGTTTGGCGGCTGATTGCCGGCTGAACGATTTTTGTTTCGTTGGTTTGGTTGTTGTTCGGTTCCCTATTTTTATGTATTTTTTTACCACTGACGGGATTAATTTTGCACTTTCTTTTCACCGACATTTTATCTCCTTGGTACTGGACGGCAATATCGGCGGCCTGTAAGCTACCTAGGCGTCGCAGTACTGGGTATGCTGTTGCATGCGGCACCATCTGTGTACCAAACATGGCATAAAATGGTTCAGTCCCAATTCCTATAGGAAGACCACTTCGTTACGCACACGCTACTTGGCTCAGATGTATGTCCCAAGACCGCTGGTCACCATTAATCCATGTCCGGAGCATTTGCAAGACCGACCGGTTTACTCTCTCGGCAGCAATTGCTTGTGGCAAATAAAATCCTGTCCTCACGTGAGTTATTCCATACCGTTTTATTAAGACTGCGAACATATGTGAAACAAATTGCTTTCCATTGTCCGAATGGACATACTCCGGAACCCCAAACATATGGAAAACTTGCCGCTCCAGAAACGTGACCACCTCACTGGCTACTGCTTTCCGCATTGGCTGCAACCAGACGAATTTCGTAAAGTGATCGAGGCATACAAAGATCACTGTATTTCCAACTCCAACGTGCCAGTCGTCCAGCAAGATCCTTCTGACCCATCAGCCATTTAAGACTTGCATGATCCGTAATGACCTTAAAAGCCATTCCTTCCACATAAGCTCGCCATTTCTGTACACACAGCACAGCAGCGTAACAGTCTAGCTCCGTAATGCTGTAGTTACGTTGGGCCTTGTTTAATTTGGCAGACATAAAGGCGATGGGCCGTTCATTCTCATCCTCATCTAGTTGAAACAATACCCCTCCAACTCCCATTGTATACGCATCGCACTGTATGACAAATGGACGCGAAAAGTCCGGAGTTATTAATACGGGAGCGGTTATTAGGGCTATTTTCAGCGGCTCAAAGGACTTGCGAGCCTGATCGGTTAATTCAAACCGCCGAATCCGTTGTTTGCTGAGGCAGTCGTGTAAAGGTGCTGCAATTGTGGCATAGTCCTTGACAAATCTTCTATACCAACCGGTCATCCCTAAAAACCGACGCAGTTGCTTGAACCTTGAACTCTTGAACCGCAGCCACCTTGTTATTGTCCATTTTTATCTTCCATTCCCCAACGACGTACCCCAAATATCTGGCTTGGCGGTGGCAAAACTTGCTCTTTTCTACATTGATTGTCAGTTTAGCCGCTGTCAAACAACTGCTATCTTTTCGCAGCATTTCCAAATGGTCTTCAAACGTGGACGAGCATACCAGAAGGTCGTCCAAGTAAACAAAGACGTTTTGACGGAGCGCGGCGGGAATGACCTTGTCCATTAGCCTACAAATCCGCTGGACTGCGTTGCATAACCCAAACGGCATGACTGTAAAATGATACAGGGGCCTTCCAGGCACTGTAAACGCCGTATTTTCTCGACTTTTCCGCTCCAAAGGCACCTTCCAAAAAGCATCCTTAAGATCTATCGCAGATATAAAATACGTATCTTGTAAGCGACCAAGAATTCCCTCTATGTGTGGCAGTGGGTAAGCATTTTTTACGATCCGCTCATTCACCTTTCGGGCATCCAAGCACAGCCTATTTTTGGGACCTTTCTGAACCAGAGTAACCGGAGAACTCCAGCTGCTATTACTTTCTTCGATAACTCCGAGACTTAACATTCTGTCCAGTTCTGCATAAACGAGCAGCTGCTTTGCTGGTGAAATTGGGTAGTGTCTCTGCTTCACTGGTATCTGCTCATTGTGCACTTCAATAACATGCTCTTCTAGTGATGTCTGCCGTTATCCTAATATAGCGCATGACGGGAACGTTCTTTTAACTCCTTCTAGTTGCTCGACCTGTTCTGGCTGTAGTACATGCGGCTCGTATGCCGTTGCCATTGGTTTGGGGTCACTGACGTCTATCAGCCTATCGCTTGTTCTATTTCCGGGTCTAACCATGCGCCCGATTCCACGCGCCCGATGACTGCCAGATCAAATGCTTGCCAAAAACCAATGCCAAAGTAAAATGCTTGCTGTAGCTCAGGGACTATTAAAAACTCTAATTCCTTAACTTCATGTTCCCAAACCACCGCTAAGGAAATAATTCCACGCACCGTCGTTTTTCCACCATCTGCAGTTCGAACCTGCTGCCCTTTTAGCCGCCTAATTCTACTCTCTCGCCCCTTTAAAAATTCTTCAGCCCTCTTTCCTATACAATTGGCACTGGCCCCAGAATCTAGCAGTGCCAAAACCTCTTCGCCATCTACCTCCGTCTTTGCAAATAATCTTGTGTCTCTCTGAACCGATACAACCGATGCGATAATTACTCCCTTTAACGCCTTTGCATCATTCTCCCGTTGCCGGAACTTTGGGATCTTCCTAAATTTCTTTGCCTTAATGTGGTCTCCATCCTTTCCCACTAAAAGAGTACTCTTCTTCTCCTCCTCTTCTTGACACTGTAACAGATTCTTTTCTGGTAAGATCTGCTGAGGTGACGGCAGTATAGTCTTTACTGGGTGTTCCTCGGGTGGTGGCCTCCCTGCGCAGGGGTTCCCGATGCTCCTGGCAGGCCCTTCGCTAAAAACTCTGCGTCGACTGACAAATATGACCTTCCGTGCCCACAAGCAAAACATTTGGCCTCATTAAAAGCAGACTGGCAAGTTTCCCGACTACTAGGGCCTTGCTTCTTATAAAAATCACTCGGCAAACCGCAGGTATAGCAAAGGTAGAGGTGGAATGGGGAGGAGCAAAAAGATTCGTTTTTAGACGGTTTAGCTTTCGCTGGCCCAGTTGATGACCCCATTGGTGGGCCCTGATGCCGACTGCTTTGGCCTCCTGATCCCATGGGTCGCTGATTTCGCTGGAATGCTTCGACCTCCACTACCTCTTGTTCCGGCTGTAACTCCGAAACATTCCGTCCTACTCCTTTGCTCATATGGTCTCTTAACCACTTTGGAACCTTCCTTGCGCAGCCCTGCTAGCGTTTTTATGGACGACGAGCACTCAGGTTGTCTTTCATGATCCCCACTAGTCTGTCCTCTGGCATCTTTTCCACTTATTTAAAGCTTAGATTATGCACGTCCGCATAGAATGCTTTAAAAGTCTCCCCTGGCTGCTGCTTACGCTCCATGATGGACTTAATTATGGCATAGTCCGAGTCCGCAGTGGAAAATGCGGCTTTTAACTCCCTCTTCAAATCGTGATACCCAAAGACATCATCATGGTCATGATCCTCGCGCAGCTGTACCAGTACCACTCCAGTACCACTTAGCTGCTGCCCCTGACAGTAGGAAGTGGAAATAGCTAAAAAGCTGGTGTCGAGTGATGTGGTATAAGTCCTGCATTTTCTCAACGCGGAATATAAAACTTTCCACTGTCATACCCTTTTCGGAGCCATCAAATTTAAAATTCCACCTGTCAATTGATACATGACGCCCTCGATCAACATCCGGTAGGGAGCGCCCCAATGAAGACCGCCCACTCGCCGGTATTGGATGATCAGGCTCCCGCTGCCCTGCTCGCCCACTTCCCTGTGCCCTGAATTCGGGATCGGCCATCCTAGGTTCAAAGTTGACGCGACGCTGCACGTGTCCTTGCGAATACGCAAACGGAGCCGGTGTCGACGCTGGGGGAGTTCTGACACCCATTGATAGTTCCATGTCTTCTACTCGAGCTGAGATGGTGTTCATTTGACTCCGCAAATCTGCCAGGAGACGCGCTACAGATTCGTCTTGTGCCATCACTCCTGCCAGAATTTGTCCTAATGGAGGGCTCGCTGGTTTCGAGTTAATGACTGCGTTCTGCTCCGTTTGATCCCTATTTGAGAGTACATTTGGCACTCCGCCATCTGCTTCACCCTCCTCACCTTCTTGACCATTATCACTCATAGTGCTGCTTTTGAAATCAGCCAAAGTCCCTAACTGGCTCAGCTTACTGGCAAAACTGTCGGACTCTTCGTATTCTTCGTACCCTTCCTCGGAAATCTGGACCTGCCGGTGGAGCGTTTTATGCCTACCACCTTTACGCGAAGGGTTTGGCAGCTCTAGCAACAATCCAGCAGGGTCTTCTTTTGGCAACGCCTGCTTTGCACTGCGCGTCAACCGGCAACACCCTAATGGTTGCGATTCTAAGGCTTTGCTGTGGGCGGGCCTCTCCATTCAGACTATCAACCACCCCTACTTTATAGCACTTGTACCTGTTCTTTCTATAATTATAGATATGGGGTGCCAAAAAAGAAAAAAAACGGTGGGAACAAAACGAAAAAAATTGAAAAAAAAAATGTGTATATATAATAAGATATCAAAAGGTTGGGTTGAATAAAAAAATATAATTTCTTTATTTACTATTGACAACTTATAGAAGAATTACAATCTTAAGGTTAAGATGTGTCGCGGTTGCGATGCTAAGTAAAACTCAATTTGTGTATCTGCGGCTGCTGCTTAGCAAACCTCGGTTGATAGCTTTTTGGGAATCAAGATCAAAAAGCTTTCCTCTCTTTTCTCATTTCATAATTTGAGAGTGGGTTGCATCAGCCGATAATTTGAGCTGCATCAGCGATTTGTTCTTGGTGGGAATAACGATTGGAGCGGATGTTTATGTTAGCGTTTTTATGTTTATGTCTGAGCCGCTCGAATTGTTATTGTCAAAAATATGAAAATTTATGTTGGGTACTTGTGTGTGTGTTTGGTTACCACTCAAGTGTTAGGTTGTGACAAATGTATGGGATCTGTATTGGATCGTGGAGTGGTGGATATGTGACTTCCCCATCCTTTGAATTTAGCTTGTCCTCAAGCGGATATTTTAGGGTATAATACTGGATTCGATACATTTTCATTATCTGGTGTATTTAGTGTTGACAAATTTTCATTTGGTGATAGTTCTTTTTGATTTTTGTATTTTACAATGATTCTGTGTGGGATTGCCTTATATTTATAAATAAGATACAATAGTATTATGATTATCATTATGATTAATGTAGTTAGCGTAATTATTTGGAATACATTATTATTTTTTGTGTGTTCTTTAATTATTTCTTTTGCTTGAATATACGATAGTGGGTCTAGTTTTGTTACATTGTTGTTGACATAAATTGTTTGTGTAAAATCTAATAGTGTGTTTGTGAGCAAAATTTCTTCAAGCTGAATTGAACAATTGAAAGCCTTTATAATGTTATTTCCTTCGATTATTATTTCCCTGTCTATGCAATTTTGATTTAATATTGTTTTGGGAAGATTCCATGTGATGATTATGTTAGGTTCTACATAATTTACTTCGAGATTTTTGTGCATTTTTGTATATCTGCATTCTGTGGAAGCTTGATTTAGTATGCCGGTAATACATTTGTTTATTACTAAATCTTTTGAACTAACCGTGTAGGTTTGATTGTGTTGAACGAAGTATTTATCATGAATTATTTCTGTTAGAATATTGTTATTCTTGTCTGGGAATGGTAAGATTCTAAAAATTGGTGTTTTAATAATTTGACGTGGAATATGGGATATAATCAAAATTTCGTTTGTCATGGTTTTTAACCAAGTTGAGGTTTTAATGCTGAGAAGTTTCTCTGAATTAATATGTGTTAAAGAATCGTGTCTTAATAACTTGGGGTTAAAAATACCAAGTCTGGTTAGTTGCATTCCTAACTCTATGTCTTCTATGTATTCTGTGAATTGTTGTAAGTTAAATATTAGAGTAGCTAATCTTTGATCATTTTCATAGATGATATCCATTTGGTTGATTCCTTGGTTGATTGCTTCAATAACGTGGTTCAAGTCGTTTGCTTGAATACTGTTTTCTGATAAGTTGCTTATTTTAAGTTCTAGTTCTTCTTTATCTTCTTGATCTAAGGTTCCGAATAAGTATTTGTAAGCTGTCCCTATAAAATTTGCAAGACCTCTTTTGTTACGTTTTGTTATTCTGATTCCATTCATCTCTCTTTCTAGTTTTTCCATTAAGTATTTTATTTGGATAAGATTTTTAAATTCTTCTGATTGATATAACAAGTTTTCATAGGTTTGTTCGGTTTTTGTTATATTTACTGACAAATAATGGTATTCATAATTTACGGGTAAGTTTAATTCTCCTGTTTTGAAAATTAAATAACCATTCTTTGCCTGAATGGGGTTTACTTCGAGGCTTTGGCCTTTTGCTTTTTGAATAAAACATGTTATTAGGAATAATATCAAAAGTGATTTAAGATTAAGCCGAATTTTCTTGGCTCGGTTGATCGACTGCTGATGATCTGGAATTATCGTATTTGCTCTCATTAATTTTCTTTTTCTTTTTAAATTTGGATTTATAATGGGTTATTTTTCTTCCTCTGTTCTTTTCTTCGTAATGTTTTTCATCGGTTTGGGTAATTTCTCCCGTCTTTTTGAAAGGGTTAGTAGTTTTACTCTTTACTAAAGGTGATTGTCTGTATCTAGTGTCAACTTCAAATTGGATTCTATTTTCGTTCAGTTTTCCAATTTCGTTTATTTTGTTGTTTTGGGTGTTATATTCTGGTGTTCCAGCGTAAATAAAAATATCTGCAGGTGTTCTTCCTGTAGTATTATGTTTAGTTTTGTGATTATAAACATATAAGATTGTTTCAAATTTATTTATTTTGTTTTCTTGATCGGTTTCACTGTTGATGATTCTCAATTTTTCATTAACTGTCTTATGAAATCGTTCGATATCTGAAACTCCGTTTTTGCTTGTAGTTATTATTATGTTTACGTCTTCTGATCTGAGCCAGATTTGAAGCGCTGCGCACATAAATGCTGAGTCTTTGTCTGCTTTGATTTCGTTTGGTTTACCCATTTCGTTGAATATTTTTAGTAGGGCTCGTTTAGCTTCTAACCAATCTCTACCATTTACTTCGATTAAAGCTGCGTATTTTGAATATACGTCGATACATGATAAGAATTGTTTATTGTCAATCATGTAGAAATCGATGACATATCTTTCTCTTGGATTCATAACTTCTGGAGTTATTTCGTAAGCAAGTTTTGTGTTTCTGTGTTCAGTTTTTGAAATGTTACATATTTCACATTCGTTAATAATGTTCTGGATTAGTTTTTGGTAATCGGGATAGTAAAATTTTTCTTTGAAAAGTAGGATTGTTTTCTCAATACCTGGGTGTAGTAAATCTCTATGAGACTTAGTAATTGTTTCTTTGAATTCGGCAAATGTTTGAATATCTACCAACTTTTTGTAAGTTCTCATTAATTTTGTCAAATTGTTCGGACTGATGATTTCAATGAATGCATTTTGGAATATTAAGAAATCCATTTCGTTCTCGAAATATATTACACTATTTTTTGTGCATAGGTATTCTTTAATAAGGTTTTTGGCATGCTCGTTTGTCATTTCCTTGTAGATGATTTGATATTTTGTTTTGTGAAAATATCTTGTTGTTTGTACCTCGTTTGATTCACCTTTGATGAATTCGATCTGTCTATTATAATAATTTATGGGTCTTTCTGTGATAGCGATGTATCTTTGATTGTCTTCATGTGCACTGTGCACTGTGGCTGCAATGCTACTGGGTGTTTCTCCCAAGAAATTTTCTTCGATTTTAACTCTTGATAGGGCGTCTGCTACATAGTTCTCTTTACCTGGAATATACTTTATGTGGTAGTCAAATTCGTTTAACCTGATCTTCCATCTTTGCAATTTCATGTTTGGTTCTTTTATGTTATTAAGCCAAACCAAAGGTTTGTGGTCTGAAAGAATGTCAAACTTTCTTCCATAGAGGTATGATCTGAAATATTTTGTTGCCCAGACAATAGCAAGGAGTTCTTTTTCTATTGCGGAATAATTGACTTCGTGTTCGTTCAAAGTTCTGCTGGCAAAGCATATTGGTTTATGGTCTTGAGATAACACTGCACCTAAGGCAATATTACTAGCATCTGTAGTTAGGGAAAAAGGTTTTTCGAAGTTTGGGTATGTCAGTATTGGATCTGACATGATAAGCATTTTTAGTTTTTCGAATGCTAAAACATAGTCTGTGTCTTTGACATTGATTTTCGATCCTTTCTTTAATTTGAGTGTTAAAGGTTTTGCTATCTTAGCAAAGTCTGGGATGAATTTGCGATAGAAACCGCAGAGGCCTAGGAAAGATTTAATTTCCTTAGTAGTTTTTGGAATTGGGAATTTTTCAATGGCTTGAATTTTGATTGGGTTAGGTTTGATACCTTCAGTGGTTATGATATGACCAAGGAATTCCGTTTCTTTTTTTAGGAATTCACATTTATCAAGTTGAAGCTTGAGATTAGCTTGTCTTAATTTCATGAACACTTTCTTCAATGATAATAAATGTTCTTCCAATGAAGTGGAAAACACTATTATATCATCCATGTATACAAGACAATCTTTATAGATTAGATCTTCTAACAGATTGTTCATGCAACGTTGGAAAGTTGCTGGTGCGTTTTTCAGACCGAATGGCATTCGAGTGTACTCATAATGTCCATTTTTAGTCGAGAATGCAGTTTTGAGGATTGATTCTTCGTCCATTTGGATTTGATGAAATCCTTTCGCGAGATCAATTGTTGTAAAGTATTGGCATTTGCCTAGTTTGTCCAGTATATCATCCATTATTGGGATTGGATATTTGTCACTTATGGTATTTTCGTTCACATCGCGATAGTCGTTGACTACTCGGAATTTCTTTCGTCCTGATGCATCTAGCTTTTTTGGAACTATCCAAATAGGCGAGCAATAGGGTGAATTGGATTTTCTGATTATGCCTTGTGTAAGCATATCTTTAATTTGGTTTTCGACTTCTTCGTCGAAAGCCTGGGGATATTTATAAGGTTTCCTATAAATAGGTTCTTCATGCTTCGTTTTTATTACGTGTTTAATAGTACTAGTAAAGGTCAAATTTTCACCCTCTTTGTACTGGATGTCACTAAATTCAAAAAGAACTTTAGTGAGTTTCTTTTTCTCCTCTTCGTTTAGGTGTTCTAAGCGATATTCGTTACTTTCGCGTAACTCATTGTTAATTGCGAACACTGTATGTTCATCTTCTGTTTGTGGTGGATCGAGGCATTCGCATGCGGTCTCGTCCGAAATTTCTTTTACCTCTTCATGATTATATTTCATGGAGAATGGAAGGTTGTTTATTAGTACTGTTTTAGTACCATGATCGATTATTGCTTTAGTATCTTCTAAGAATTCTCGACCAAGTAACATGTCATAATTATTAGAAAAATTATGCAAGTAAAATGTTTGATGTGTAGGGCAAAGTTTGCTGGGTTTTAGGTATATACTTCGTTTTAATTTTACTATACCATTAATGGTATGTACTTCAAGTTGGTTGTTTTTGATTGGAAAATTTAGATAGTTCTTTGTCATTAAGTTAATAGATGAACCTGTATCTATTACGCACTTTAAGATTTTATTGTTAAAAATCAAGTTTATGTATGGGTTTGTTCCTCTTCTTCTTCTTCCTCTTCTGTTTCCGAGGCTGTTTGATGAAAATTTTCGGAAGTGTCCATTTTCTGATGACCACTTCCACTTTCGCGTTGCCTTTTTACGGGTGGATTAGGGGCAGTAGAATAATTTTGGTTTTGTTGATGATTTATAGGGTTCTGGACTCTACCTTGGCTTAGTTTTTGTTGAAATTCCTGGTGCATTTGCTGATTAGGTTCGGCACGATTCTGGTTCTGATTTTGATACTGATTCTGATTATAAATCTGAGGTTGATTGAAACTTTGAGAATAATTTCCCTTATTTCCACGATTGTCATTATTTTTCTGATTGTTGTAACCTTTTGAGGTTGATTGCCCATTTGACTGGTTCGATTTTGTTCGATCGGAAAAGTTGTTTTCAAAAACTCCTTCTTGTTGAGCTACCTGTTTCAATTTTACTATTGAAGTTATGTCATGTCTTGCAAGGGTCATAAATAACCTGTCAGGAAGTTTTTTCATTATAACGTCTTTAATTGTGTTGTTCATTGCATTAGTGTAAATGTGGGTGTTCAGTGTGTTGTCTTCCAAAGTTAGTTTACTAGAAATAACAAATGACTTATATTCTAATTCTTCGACAAACTTACGGATACTTCCGTTAAATTGGGTGTTATATAAACGTCGTAGAAGTTCTTCGAATGGGGTTTGGACCTTGAAAGCTTCGATGAGTGCGATTTTGAGTGCTGCCCAGTTACTTGCTGCTGATAATTGAGAAACTCGTTGGGCGTCTCCAGAAATTTGCATTTCAATTCCTCCGAATAGTACGCTGTGTTGTCGGACATCTCTTGTTGGGTATAGTTGCATAATGAAGTCGACTCGTCTTATGAATGCACATAAGTCTTCTGATGATCCAGTGAAGGTAGGCACCTGCCTAATTTGTCCTAGAGCTTGGTTTAAATGTTGCTCTGATAGCTGTAGTACTTGTGCTACTGCTGGTGCTGATGTTGATGCGGATGTTGGTGCTGGGTCTGGCATGTTGATTGGTTTTTTTTTTTTATTTGAGGTCGTGAGTTAAAAAATCAAATTTAATTTTCATATAACTTTAGCGGTCACACTTGGTATTAAGCGGGCTTTAATTATGAAAATTTCGTTTGCGCGTCACGATTAGCGGTCACACTTTGTAAGGCGGGCTATGACGACTTTGATTTTATTTGGGGTGCGAGTTGAAAAAAAATCAAATTTAATTTTCATACAACTTTAGCGGTCACACTTTGTTTTAAGCGGGCTTTAATTATGAAAATTTTCTTTGCGCGTCACGATTAGCGGTCACACTTTGTAGGTTTAAGCGGGCTATGACGACTTTGATTTTTATTTCACGCGGGTTCTTGTGCGGATAATTTTACAACGTTTAGCACTGAGTGTTTTCTTTGTAAATGTTCACAAACCGTACTAGCACTAAGATCTTGATCGATCCTTAAAAACGTCAGAATTATCCTACCGGCTGCGCCAATAAGATATCAAAAGGTTGGGTTGAATAAAAAAATATAATTTCTTTATTTACTATTGACAACTTATAGAAGAATTACAATCTTAAGGTTAAGATGTGTCGCGGTTGCGATGCTAAGTAAAACTCAATTTGTGTATCTGCGGCTGCTGCTTAGCAAACCTCGGTTGATAGCTTTTTGGGAATCAAGATCAAAAAGCTTTCCTCTCTTTTCTCATTTCATAATTTGAGAGTGGGTTGCATCAGCCGATAATTTGAGCTGCATCAGCGATTTGTTCTTGGTGGGAATAACGATTGGAGCGGATGTTTATGTTAGCGTTTTTATGTTTATGTCTGAGCCGCTCGAATTGTTATTGTCAAAAATATGAAAATTTATGTTGGGTACTTGTGTGTGTGTTTGGTTACCACTCAAGTGTTAGGTTGTGACAAATGTATGGGATCTGTATTGGATCGTGGAGTGGTGGATATGTGACTATATATATATAACAAAAATCTTGGATGTTTGGATATTTACGATATTGGCCAAAACGCCACAAAGACTAATGCAAAAATTATGCGATAAGAAAAATCTAAAAAAAAAATTTCTTTTAATATCCGAATTATAAAATGTGAATTTAAAACTTCATAAAAGGTTGGGGTTGGTATGCTTTGAGAGCAGTGCGAGTGTTCTACTACTATGGCTGTTCACGACGCTCACCTCCTCCTCTCGGTCTCACACCAAACAAAAACAGTTTACCAAAAAAAATATATTTGTATTAGTGAATTTAAACTGTCCGTCGCCCACCCAAACCAGTCTTTACTCAATCTGGTGCCGCAATTAAGCGCTGCCTCATCTCTAGGACATATCTCCGTCTTAAAAAGAGTAGCTTGTTATTCCGGCGAACAACCCAGCGTGCACATGGCTTTCCTAGCCACTTCTCTCGCGCGGCTGCTGAACACTTGCGTAATCCTCAAAAAACCCAAAAAAAAATATATACAAAACTCTTCATCTCTTAACCTCTCATCCCCTAATGGCCTGCAGCCTTGCTTAAGGGAGCCGTTCACCTAGTGTGTGCCTCTGCCTGTGGCTCAAACTACCAGCCATCGTAGACATATATTCATACATATACACACACTCGCCAAACAATTAAGAAAATATAAAAATCTAGAAAGTATACTAATATCCGTCCTTGCACAAGCGTTGGGCGCCAATTGATATGTTTCAAAGGTGGCGACAACAAAATTTCCCCTATATGGCACGGTGGTAGCCCGGCTTGGCTCGCCGTGTGTGGGAGGGTTCCCTGATAGAGAAAAAGTCCGTAAAAAAAAGGAAAGAAGTCAATGGAGGACCGCCTGGGCGTCGCTCAGCGCCATCCACTCACAGCACTGCCCCTCGGCATACCAACCCCAAGAAGCCAAATTAGCAACACATTGAAATTCTTTCTTCAAGTTTTACAACGTGTTTATTAAGATTAACCCTAATTTGCTGAATGCTTCCTATACCTAACTTCAATAAAAAAAATACAAATTTTGTCCTACTTCAGGCTAATGCTGATGATGACTTAAATTATTGGATATTATTATTCATTAATTATATTGGAAAAAAAAATTATTAAGAAAAAAGTACAGATAAAGTCAGCGATAAAAAAAAAAGCAGAACAACCGAAAGCAGTCTTCGCCCTAAGGCTGCATAAATGTGAGTTAGTGTATGCTCAGGCAAAACAAACAGACCACCACAAGCTCTTAGTTTAGTCCTTTTGTTTGTTTACTTGTTTTGGTTAAGGGGCATTTACAATAATTCGTGTCGCAAACGCGCCACTTACCTGTCGAATTATCCTGGCGCCAGCATGATCGACGAGCTGAAAAAATAAGTTTGGCCTAAAAGGTTGTGTCAGTTGCGTAGCAACCAAACAACTGCTCTTGGTTGTTAGCCAGATGCTGTGCAAACTAGGCAGTTATAAGAAAAATTTATGGAAAAGTTAATCAAAGAGCAAGCCGGAGCATTAGACTAGTTCGGTTTGCTGCATCTGTCTACAACAAAAAAAATATATATAAAAATCAAAAAAAACTCAGCAAGTGTCTCCTCCCTCTCCCTTATTTGCCTACAAGCCTGTCTTCGGCTGTGCCCGAGACCCAACCACCAAGCGCTCCGAATCGGCTCTATCGGCTGCCCTTTCCCACTGCTTCCAAATCAGATTAGACAGCCCAAAAAGTGCAGCACGCTGACTTTAGCCAACGAGGCGGTTGACCTGATCTTCGCGATCAGCAAAGAAGAAAGTAACTTCGAGTGGGCGATCGCTTGTTGTTGTTGCTGTTGATGTTGGTCGCTGCTACTGCTGTTGTTTTCGTCGCTGTTGCTGATGCACGTGCTGTTGTTGTTGTGTTTGCCGCTATTGCTGGTGCAGTCGTTAAGCAATTTGTTGCTGTTTGAATAGCTACTGCTGATGCGACTGTTATTGTTGTTGTTCTTGCCGCTGTTGTTGGAACAGATGGTAGTGTTGCTGTTGGTGATGGTGCCGTGTATGCGACAAGCCGGTGTCGAACTCTGTTGTTGTTGTAGGTGGTCTTTAAAATTGCCAATGTTTGGCGGCTGATTGCCGGCTGAACGATTTTTGTTTCGTTGGTTTGGTTGTTGTTCGGCTCCCTATTTTTATGTATTTTTTTACCACTGACGGGATTAATTTTGCACTTTCTTTTCACCGACACAACTGTCTCCACTGCGAGTATGTACTTTCGAAATGCTTAGTGCTGACTTCCGCACGCTTTGACCATCGCAACTCGACTGACTACTGAAAGTAGCTGGTCTTAGTTGGAGAATCCATATTTTACCATGGACAATATGTCGCTTGCTCCAGAGTTTGATCGGCCGAAAATCTATATAAGTATTTACACTCCCAAAAAGAACTCTAAAAATGATAAGCCAGTATTAAAAAAATAAAAAAGAGTGAAAAAATAATTATTTGACTGACTTTTGATAATTTGATTTAGTTTAGGAGAAGTATATAAGATAGATAGTATTTAAGATATAAACATTAAATTGGGTATTTGGGATAAATATTTTTTCCAGCTCAAGCCCGGTTTCAAGATTAATAACCCTGTATTTATGGATAAAGTCATACATTTTCAAAAGTATTTTTTGAGAATAGAATACTAATAGCTTAATAAAAATAACTTTAAATGCTTAGGATCCGGTGGACGCCGGGTATTCAACTTGTTTAATATAAATTTAAGAAAAAATAGAAAAAAAAATTATTCATCATCAGAGTTGCTTAAGTGCCAAGAATTGAATAGGGCGTGCTTGAAAGACAGCAGCAATTAAAGGGAAATTAATTTGTTCTCCTTGACCTTTCATTTTTTAGCACAAAACCTCTGGGATATAGTATTAGAGTAGTACAAGTTCCTTTATTTGATTTTGTTTTTCCTTATTTTAACAATTCATTTGATAACTAATAAAGAACATTAAAGAAAAAGGCATGGTACAATGCAGTCTGCCTATTGAATAAATTCAGTTAATTACACAATGTTTGTGGGGTGATTAATTACACAATGTTTGTGGGGTGAAGTTCCTTTTAAAAAACTTGTTGGGTGTGAAAAATTAATGCTTTTTTTAACGTGTTGTGCTGTTGTGTGATTTCGTTATAATTCTTCAAAAAATGTTCGTAGTGGTACATATGTATGTTTTCGCTTCACAGTTCAATTTCAGCTAAAACCTTAAGACTAGCTTGCACATAGCTTATACCTAGCGTGGTGAAAAGCTTCACCCTTTTTAAGTCAGCCTAGCCGACTTCTGAAGCTCCTTTGTTTTGGCCTGAACATCCCGCCGGCCTTGCAATATAGGTGGATTGCACAAAAAACAGGACTGGGGTGGCGACTACTTGCTGCAGAATCCGGACAGTATCCACCCAAACACCGTGTTTTGACCCACCAGCGAGCCACCATTGCTGGGAATCACTCCAGGAAGAATGATGTCAGGACAGACATCTGCTCCGAGCACCAGAAAAATTGTGGTTGGACGATGCCAACGGTCATCAGCAAGCTCGATATTGGCAAACTTTCCACCCAGGTCCTCATGGACAGCCTTAGTGGGTGTGCTGCACTGCAGAGAGGACTCGACCGTGAGGATGACCTCCCGATTTAGAGCCGTCCCCTTTGAGCGGATGATTGCCGTGCACGCTGAGTCTGCACCAATACGGGTGACGGAAAGCCCGTAGGCCGTTGCCAAGGATGTACTGATGCGACTCACCGGACAGCAAGGGTCGATCAGTGCACGCATCTCGAAGGTTTTCTGCCCTGTGTATATCAGTACGTTTGCGCTCTTGTGGACGTGGTCGTGGTGCAATGATGGATGATAAGACTACATAATAACAGAAAAAAAATGGATTTGACGTATTAGAAAACAGGATATAATTGAACTAAGTGACATAGAATGTTAGTTTTGGGAGGAAATGCTTGGATTTGGGACTGGAAAATCAGTTTCCATTGGGAGGAGGATAAGTTTAGCCACTGGCCTTTTTATAATTCCTCTTGTCGTTCGAGCATCGACAACCCGAACATTGTCATAGCTGCCTGGATAAGCAACTTCAATCCTACCGAGTCGCCATTCATTCGATGGAAGGTTATCCTCTTTGACTATTACCATGTCGCCAGGTTTTAGGTTTCTGCATGGAAGCTGCCACTTTGTTCGCTTGTGTAGCTCTTTCAGGTACTCCTCTTTCCATCGGAGACAAAATTGTTGATTTAGAGCCTTCAGACGCTGCCAGCGGTTTAGGATGGACATCTCATCTTCCTTGATTTCTGTCTCGCAAACGGATAAGAGAGGCCCGCCGACTAAAAAATGCCCTGGGCTGAGGGCTAGCAACTCAGCAGGATCCTCGGACATGGGGATCTTGAATTGATCTTGAATTTATACCCAAAGGTTTACTTTAGGGATGAAGTCGACTTGTAAAACAGTTTTTTGAAACTTTTAACACCTGCTTCCCAGAGGTGCTCCAGGAGGATTGAATTGCCAAACAACATTATGTTGACTAAAGGCGGATAGGATGCTCTTCCTTGTAGCCTCAAGAAAATCGCGCTCTAGGACCCTGGATGCTCCCACAAATGTTTTGCCGTTGTCGGAGTAAATTCGTTGTGGGCAGCCACGTCGTGCCACGAATCGAGCAAATGCCGCAAGAAATTTGTCAGTCGTTAGATCTGAGGTGGCCTCCAGATGTATTGCCTTGGGACAAAAACATAAAAAGACGCTGACGTATCCTTTGGTAATAAGGCATGCCCGAACCGTATAGTTCTTTATATCGAATGGCCCAGCGAAGTCGACACCAGTGTGGGTAAATGGACGGGAAAATGAGGAACTCTCCGCTGGCTTGTAGCCTTTTCCTGTATACGACACAGACTCGACAGGAGTTCACCAAAGCTTTTACCAGATTTTTAAGCTTCGGAATCCAATACTTGGAACGAATGAGACGCATCATTAGTTGGTTACCTCCATGGAGCGAAATGGAGTGAGTAAAACGAACCAGTAAGCGGGTGAAAGGGCTCGAATATGGAATGAAAATCGGGTATCGCTCATTGTAGCTTAAAGCCTCTGATGACCCCAAACGGCCAGATACTCTCATGACTCCTTTCTGATCTAGAAATGGATTCAAATTTAGAATGGAACTGGCTCTTGGAATGGGTAGTTTTTGGAGTAAGCACCGATATTCTTTGGAATATTCTGATCGCTGTGTGCATACAATCAGCGATTCTTGAGTTGCAGCTAGCTCGCTGTTAGTGAGCTCATTCGTAAACTGCGTAGGAGACTTTCGACAGCGCTTTATGAATCTGTGTACACACGACATCACTCTCATGGCCCTACCGAAGATTGAAAATTGTGTGAGCAGATCAAACGACGAAGGAACGCAGGCTAAATTAGATTTTATAAGGCGCTGTTCCAAATCGGTTTCGGCATAAGATGCTGGAGGAGTTGGCCATTGGTCTTGGAGAAGTCGCGCCACTCTGGTCCTTGCCACCAAAATTGATTACTTAGGAGCTCTTGTGGGGAATCACCTCGACTCGCCAGGTCGGCAGGATTGCTTTCTGACCGGACATGTGACCACTTTGTTGAGTCGGTGACCTGAGAGATCTTGGTGACTCTATTTGCCACAAACGTTCTCCACGTACATGGTGTCTTACGAAGCCAAGCTAACACTATTGTTGAATCTGTCCAATAGTAAGCTTCACAAAGTTTGGGAGGCAATTGATGAAGGAGCTCTGCGGATAGCTCAGAATGTACTCCTTTCCTTTCCTCCTCAAAGTTCTAATCTGGGAAGCGATATGGTTTTGACTGGAGCGACTCTTGTTTTCGCTGTGAAAAGATGGATTAATACTTGCTGACCTATTTCAATCCACACGTAAAGGGCTGCGCCATATGCGCGTTGTGAAGCGTCGCAATAACCGTGGTACTGGATCTTTACCCATGGTGAATAGTGTACCCATCGTGGAATGCGGATACCACCTATAAGCGGATAGTTACTCAGAAATTCACACCATTTTCGAACAATGGGGGTTAAACCCCTTCCCCTGAGAATTTCAGTTAAAAAAAAAACGATTTACAAAATGAGCTAAACTTCCAAAAAGCTCGCACCTGCAATCCGCTTAAAACTTTCAGTCCAAATACTTTTTGGTGCGCTGATTACGTTGTAATTGCTAATTGTAGCATTGGCATGAGAAAATAATTTGAAATTCATATGACCGTTAGAAGTATAAAATTTACAAAACATAAAATATACTATCGAAGAGCATTATATTATATTTATATATACATACGGGCGATTCCATTTTGTCGAACATGACTATCGTTCACATTAGAAGTAAAAAAGAGGCTAAATAAATCGTATTTTAAACTTGTTCTATATTTCAAAATCAAAGCTCTTAGCTAATTAATTAATAATTAATTATTGCAACAAGACTATCAAAATTAGTTACATTTTTTTGATGATAATATGATAAAATGTATTGTTTTTTACTGCTTTTAATTTTTTGGTGTCGATGGACCTTTCGATGGTAATGCCCATAAATGGGTGTTTTTACGGTCTAATCGCACAGAATTGACGATGTGCAAGCTTGCACCATTTTTGCGTAGATAATTTCTGACACTAAACAGATTGGAGGTGTTCGGAACATTACTTAAAAAAATTAAGCGGGCAACAAATCACTTTTCACTTTTTCACTCCTACTGAAAATAATCTTTTAGTTTGTGTAGCCCTGGTTGACTATTTTTAGTGTTGGATTATTTTTACCGTTCCAATTTATTCGTTGTGAACTATTGGTCTGATCTAGTTCAATTCAAAGAATTGCGTGTGCTTTGCTCGTTTCATTCTTATAAATTTGACTTAAATAAATAAAAATGAGTGCAAAAAAAGGAAAGGTCATGATTTGACGTACTATTTCTCTACAGAAAAGAAAAAAAACGATTCAAATGACACAATTGGAGCTACAAATATGTCATCGATTGTAGATGCAAGTGAGGCAGGTGAAGTGGCAGGTGAAAATACCTTATGTTCCAAAGATGCAGACACTAAGCAAGACATAGTGTGCTTTGCCAATCAAATCATCCCAGATGACAAAAGGCACCACTGGTTTATAAATTGCATTCAGGTTCCACCAATTACTTTTGATTTTCCGAAAAGTGAAAAGCGAAACTTGCGCTTTAAGCACAATTGGCTGTCTCGTTGGTCAATGCTAACTTACTCAATGTCTACGGATGGTGCCTTTTGTGGTGTTTGAGTCGTTTTTGGGAGTCCTAGAGTGCATAAAAAGCTGATTAAAGAACCATTTAAAAACTGGAAAGATGCGGTCGAGATGTTCAATAAGCACCAGGCAACACACATCCACCAATCGGCAGTATTGCGGCAAGTGTCCCGAAACGAAGTTGAAAATCGTCGTGTCGAATCAATCAAAGTTCAAGTTAACACTACTTTTGCGGAGCAAGATTATTGAAACGCCAAATATATTTGTCCTCAAATCCAGAACGAGATTATTGATGCATGTAGTCGACTTATAACGACTCGCATTGTTGAGGCAATCAACTCCTCAAATGCATTCTCAGTGCTTGCAGACGAGACCACAGATATCGCAAATGTAGAGCAATTTTCCCTATGCTTAAGATATTATGATGTCAAACAAAAACATATACGGGAAGACTTTCTTTGTTTTGTGCCTGTCATTGATGTATCTGGGAAAGCTTTGGCAGAAGTAATTATCAACACAATGAAACATCTGAACATCGAAACTAAGAAGATGGTTGGCCAAGGATATGACGGCGCTGCTGCGATGAGTGGACGATTTAAGGGTGCTCAAAAATATGTTCGAAATGTGCTGGAACATGCTATGTATGTTCATTGTGCCGCACATTCATTAAACTTGGCCATTTCTGATGCCTGCAATATTCCAAAAAATTGCAACTGCATGGGATCTCTAAGCAGTATATGCTCATTTTTTAATACTCCAAAGCGGCAATCTGTTTTAACAAAAAACATTGATCTTTTGGAATCGACTACTACGGCTACGAAATTGAAGAAACTGTGTCCTACCCGTTGGATACAGCGTCACGAGTCTGTTCTGGTATTTATGGAACTTCAAACAGCAGTTATTTTTTCTCTGGGTGAAATTGCAGAATGGGATGACAGTACGAGTGCATCATTGGCGTATCAATTGGTTACATTGATTAAGACCCCAGAGTTTCAGTGTGCAATAAGAAGCATAGCAGCCATATTCGCAGTCACATTACCCCTTAGCCGGCTTCTTCAAACTAAATCAGCGACCTTGGAAACAGCGATGAAATGTGCAGAGACTACTACATTCGAACTGGAAGATATGCGAAAAAATGCTGATGCTGCGTTTGAAAACATATTTTCCGAGGTTTCAGCATTCTGCACCGAAAATGGCATTTCTATTGTGATCCCCAGACGATTATCAGGGCTGATAAAAGCTATCTCCGACCACTCAAAACCAAATGCAACTGCAGAAATGCATTTTAAGGTTGCTATATTTCTGCCATTTTTGGATTCTGCATTGTCACAGATTAAACAGAGGCTTTCCAATCATAAATCAGTGCTCCTTGGCTTCAGCTGTATTCAAAAATATAGTCAAAATTGGAGCTCCGAGAATGACAACAATGCAAAAACCATTTTGGAACGCTACGCTACGTTTGTTAACTGCTCAATGGCTGAGGGACTTTCCGAAATAAAGCTTTGGAGACGACATATGACCACCGCTGTGCCTCCAGAATCCCTGCAAGAGCCATGCAGAAAACAGATTACATATTGTTTCCAAATGTTTTAATTCTGCTGCAAATATTCATGCCATTGCCAATTAAGACATCGACTGCCGAAAGGTCTTTTTCTTCTTTGAAGATTTTAAAAACTTATTTGCGGATTCAATTGGGGAAACCCGCTTAAATGGATTAGCCCTTTTATATATTCATCGTGACATTAAGGTCAGCGCTGATGACGTTCTGAATATACTTGGTATGGAGCAACGGAGATTGGAAATAGCAATCAAATAAATTGATATCCAATATCTTAAATACAAAAATTCATACAAATGCAAATTGAATAAAAACTGTATTTAAAAAGAAGCGGTTAAAAAAAATTGTTAAACCCACCCCATTTCTTTTCAAACGACTTTCGTTCTTCAGAAACTGAGGCAGTGCGATGGACCTTAAATGTCCCAAATCGATGTGTTCTGGATTCTTGAATGGAAGGGAAACGACAAATCCACCGGTTTCATTTCTTGTTGTGGTTCAATTAAAATTCTGTTCGCATAGAGAATCAGAATCCTTTATTAGTTTTAGCGGAATATCCTCCACCACCCAAAACTTTGAGATAAGGTTTTCGAGATTTGGTTCTGGATTGACTGAAACCTTTGTTGTGAAGGATGAGATGGATACGCCTTGGGCCTGAGCTATTGGACCTGTAAGAATCCAGCCAAAAATTGTTTCTTGGCCTAACAGTGTACCGCATATATTTGGTTGTGAGCCGCCTAACAAAATAGACGGAAGTATATCTGCTGCTATAAGGACATCTATTGGCGAGCTTCGATAAAAAGAGGGATCGGCCAACTAGAGATTTGGCATATTTTGCAAGATACTTTGGGGGATCGGATACGATGGTAGATTACCTGCCAAATGTGGAAGAACGAACGCTGAGGTTTCTATATGGATCCTCGGTTTTGTTGGAGAGCCAATACTAAAATGGCAAAGCTTTTGAGGTTTGGCTGCAAATATTTATAATGGCAGTACCAAGCAGAACACCCTGTGTGTTCGCAGTGAAGTATGTTTGGATGTTGGTCTCTTGTTGGGGAGAAGTGGACTGTAAATTCGAAGTATTGGAAGTAGGAGGCCTGGAAGGAACTAACGTAGAGGTTACTGTTGGAGAGTCGCCACGATGTAGAAGTGTATTGTGGCGACCTTTGCACGAAAACCAGTTATGCGCACTCGTGCAATCTTTAAGCTGGTGGCCTCTCGCGAAACAGTTCAGGCATAGCTTTTGCTGTTTTAAGTATGATGCCCTTTCATTAACAGCCATCTGGAGGAAACGTGGACGTAAACGTATTGGATGGTTCTCTTTGGCACATAATTTACACGTCTGCGTCTTAATGCTAACCTTGTTCTCGAAAGAGCTAATTCTTTTGGAGGTTGGCTCATTTCTTGTGGATCTTGAATGGACTTGAGAGGTTGTACTAAGCTTTATGTCTTCTATCGCCTTCAAGGTTAGATATCGTTCCATTAAAAACGAATTAATATCGAGCCAAGTCGGAATCTCTGATTTGTTATGGAGAGACAGTTCCCACAATGCGAGAGTGAGCTTTGGCAGTTTGGATGAGCAGAGGAAAACCAGCAAGCAGTCCCAATTTTCTGTCTTGATTTGTGCTAGCTCAAGAGCCGTCAAGCACCCTTGGATTGTGCCTTGAATATCTTTTAAAGCGGCTGCTGACTCTTGAGTTACTGATGGCAGATTAAAGAGAATTTTAAGCTGGCTATTGACCAACAATCGTTTGTTTTCGAATCTATTAATTAGGTTTTGCCACGCTGACTGAAAACCGTCATTTGTGAGAGTAGATTTGGATACAATAGCCCTTGCCTCGCTCGAAGTTTTGGCATTGAGGTGGAACAATTTCTCTACCGCTGTAAATCTAGGATTGTTGATGTAGATTGCCGTAAAGAGGTCTCGGCACGGGCGCCATTTCAAATAATCCCCGCTGAATATTTCAGTGTCGCAAGGGGGGAGGCTACAACCTCTAGATATGGAACCTTGCATTGAGAACTGAGAAGATTGCCCACTTAGGGCAGAAGCATTCTCGATTTGTTCAGAAAGCTGAGCAGTGCATCGTTCATAAACCGAGTAGAAGTATTCATACTTGGAAATTAGGACTAGCAGATCGTCAGCGTTGTCGTCTTGACTCAGTGCTTTGGAGCACCGCCTAAATTCTTGCTCGACTTCGTTCGGTAGTGATCGGATTTGGTCGCTGCGGACTTGGAACAAATCAGAGATTCCGACTTGGCTCGATATTAAATCGTTTTTAATGGAACGATATCTAACCTTGAAGGCGATAGAAGACATAAAGTCTAGTACTACCTCTCAAGTCCATTCAAGATCGACAAGGAATGAGCCAACCTCCAAAAGAATTAACTCTTTCGAGAACAAGGTTAGCATTAAGGCGCTGACGTGTAAATTATGTGCAAAAGAGATGGCTGTTAATGAAAGGGCATCATACATAAAACAGCAAAAGCTATGCCTGAACTGTTTCGCGAGAGGCCACCAGCTTAAAGATTGCACGAGTGCGCATAACTGGTTTTCGTGCAAAGGTCGCCACAATACACTTCTACATCGTGGCGACTCTCCAACAGTAACCTCTACGTTAGTTCCTTCCAGGCCTCCTACTTCCAATACTTCGAATTTACAGTCCACTTCTCCCCAACAAGAGACCAACATCCAAACATACTTCACTGCGAACACACAGGGTGTTCTGCTTGGTACTGCCATTATAAATATTTGCCACTTAGGTACAAAATATAGGGCTCGGGCACTGATCGACTTAGGATCAGAAGCTACATTTATTTCGGAGAAAATTTTTAATATAATAAAACTCCCGTTCCAACCTGTTCAAGCACAAGTCGCTGGTTTAAACCAAGCGATCGCAGCCAAACCTCAAAAGCTTTGCCATTTTAGCATTGGCTCTCCAACAAAACCGAGGATCCATATAGAAACCTCAGCGTTCGTTCTTCCACATTTGGCAGGTAATCTACCATCGTATCCGATCCCCCAAAGTATCTTGCAAAATATGCCAAATCTCCAGTTGGCCGATCCCTCTTTTTATCGAAGCTCGCAAATAGATGTCCTTATAGGAGCAGATATACTTCCGTCTATTTTGTTAGGCGGCTCCCAACCAAATATATGCGGTACACTGTTAGGCCAAGAAACAATTTTTGGCTGGATTCTTACAGGTCCAATAGCTCAGGCCCAAGGCGTATCCATCTCATCCTTCACAACAAAGGTTTCAGTCAATCCAGAACCAAATCTCGAAAACCTTATCTCAAAGTTTTGGGTGGTGGAGGATATTCCGCTAAAACTAATAAAGGATTCTGATTCTCTATGCGAACAGAATTTTATTTGAACCACAACAAGAAATGAAACCGGTGGATTTGTCGTTTCCCTTCCATTCAAGAATCCAGAACACATCGATTTGGGACATTTAAGGTCCATCGCACTGCCTCAGTTTCTGAAGAACGAAAGTCGTTTGAAAAGAAACATTCCTCTCAAGGAGCAGTACGACTCCGTGATACTGGAATACTTGGACTTAGGTCATATGAGACATGTCCCTCCTACTACCGATTCCGACAATTTCTACCTTTCTCACCACGCTGTCTTCAAACCTGATAGCACCACCACAAAGGTTCGCATTGTATTTAATGCATTAAGTCCATCTTCAAATGGCAACTGTCTTAACGACACATTAAATCCCGGGCCAGTACTCCAATCTGATTTGACAATTCAGATTTTAAAGGGGCGTTTCGGTATGTGTTTAATGCCGATATCACTAAGATGTATCGACAGATCTTAGTGGATCCTAAGCACACGTGCTTCCAGAGAATTCTTTTCCGCAACAAGCAAGGCGATATATGCGATTATGAGCTAAACACAGTTACGTTTGGTGTTAACTGTGCCCCGTTCTTGGCGATACGAGTATTGCAAGAGCTTTCTAAAGACGTGCTAGCACAATTTCCTCTAGCAAGTGATGTCATTTCAAACTTCATGTACGTGGACGATGTGCTAGCAGGAGCTCATACTAAGGAGCAAGCAATTTCGGCGATAAACGAGCTTCGCAAGGCCCTCGATACAGCAGGATTTCCATTGCGGAAATGGACGTCGAATGAAAGGAAAGTACTGAGTGGCATTCCTAAAGAGCATCTACTGCATGTAGACTTCTAAGAGATCGAAGAAGCTAGCGTTGCAAAGACTCTCGGGATCCGATGGCAAGCAGATACGGATGAATTCTTCTTTGCCCCTTCCATTCTTCAATCCATAAAGACATTTACGAAAAGAGAAGGTCTTGCGCAAATTGCCAAATTGTTCGATCAAGCTGGATGGCTGGCACCAGTTCAGATCTGGATGCAAGAAATAGGTTGGGATGATCCGTTACCCACAGAGCTTGTTCGAAAATGGCGTGAATTTCTGAGTAACTATCCGCTTCTAGGTGGTATCCGCATTCCACGATGGGTACACTATTCCCCATGGGTAAAGATCCAGTACCACGGTTTTTGCGACGCTTCACAACGCGCATATGGCGCAGCCCTTTACGTGTGGATTGAAATAGGTCAGCAAGTATCACAGTCATCTTTTCACAGCGAAAACAAGAGTCGCTCCAGTCAAAACCATATCGCTTCCCTTTGTGGAGGAAAGGAAAGAAAAGGAGTACATTCTGAGCTATCCGCAGCGCTCCTTCATCAATTGCCTCCCAAACTTTGTGAAGCTTACTATTGGACAGATTCAACAATAGTGTTAGCTATTGGTCACATGTCCGGTCAGAAAGCAATCCTGCTGACCTGGCGAGTCGAGGTGTTTCCCCACAAGAGCTCCTAAATAATCAATTTTGGTGGCAAGGACCAGAGTGGCTGCGACTTCCCCAAGACCAATGGCTAACTCCTCCAGAATCTTACGTTCCTTCGTCGTTTGATCTGCTCACACGATTTTCAATCTTCGGAAGGGCCATGAGAGTGATGTCGTGTGTACACAGATTCATAAAGCGCTGTCGAAAGTCTCCTACGCAGTTTACGAATGAGCTCACTAACAGCGAGCTAGCTGCAACTCAAGAATCGCTGATTGTATGCACACAGCGATCAGAATATTCCAAAGAATATCGGTGCTTACTCCAAAAACTACCCATTCCAAGAGCCAGTTCCATTCTAAATTTGAATCCATTTCTAGATCAGAAAGGAGTCATGAGAGTATCTGGCCGTTTGGGGTCATCAGAGGCTTTAAGCTACAATGAGCGATACCCGATTTTCATTCCATATTCGTGCCCTTTCACCCGCTTACTGGTTCGTTTTACTCACTCCATTTCGCTCCATGGAGGTAACCAACTAATGATGCGTCTCATTCGTTCCAAGTATTGGATTCCGAAGCTTAAAAATCTGGTAAAAGCTTTGGTGAACTCCTGTCGAGTCTGTGTCGTATACAGGAAAAGGCTACAAACCAGCGAAGAGTTCCTCATTTTCCCGTCCATTTACCCACACTGGTGTCGACTTCGCTGGGCCATTCGATATAAAGAACTATACGGTTCGGGCATGCCTTATTACCAAAGGATACGTCAGCGTCGTTGTATGTTTTTGTACCAAGGCAATACATCTGGAGGCCTCCTCAGATCTAACGACTGACAAATTTCTTGCGGCATTTGCTCGATTCGTGTCACGACGTGGCTGCCCACAAAGAATTTACTCCGACAACGGCAAAACATTTGTGGGAGCATCCAGGGTCCTAGAGCGCGATTTTCTTGAGGCTACAAGGAAGAGCATCCTATCCGCCTTTAGTCAACATAATGTTGTTTGGCAATTCAATCCTCCTGGAGCACCTCTGGGAAGCAGGTGTTAAAAGTTTCAAAAAACTGTTTTACAAGTCGACTTCATCCCTAAAGTAAACCTTTGGGTATAAATTCAAGATCAATTCAAGATCCCCATGTCCGAGGATCCTGCTGAGTTGCTAGCCCTCAGCCCAGGGCATTTTTTAGTCGGCGGGCCTCTCTTATCCGTTTGCGAGACAGAAATCAAGGAAGATGAGATGTCCATCCTAAACCGCTGGCAGCGTCTGAAGGCTCTAAATCAACAATTTTGTCTCCGATGGAAAGAGGAGTACCTGAAAGAGCTACACAAGCGAACAAAGTGGCAGCTTCCATGCAGAAACCTAAAACCTGGCGACATGGTAATAGTCAAAGAGGATAACCTTCCATCGAATGAATGGCGACTCGGTAGGATTGAAGTTGCTTATCCAGGCAGCTATGACAATGTTCGGGTTGTCGATGCTCGAACGACAAGAGGAATTATAAAAAGGCCAGTGGCTAAACTTATCCTCCTCCCAATGGAAACTGATTTTCTATTCCCATATCCAAGCATTTCCTCCCAAAACTAACATTCTATGTCACTTAGTTCAATTATATCCTGTTTTCTAATACGTCAAATCAAATAGGCAAATAAAACGGAAAAATTGCTGCCTTTATGTTTTCAGCCACTGATCTGTGTATGCGTGTGTATGTAATTGTTTTTAGCTAAAACCAAATGGGCAAATGGACTGATCTATGTTGCGAGTATGTATGTCTTTGTTTTAGCTAAAACAATTGGGCATGCACAAAAAACCCCTCCGCTGAAATATGAAGCACTTAAATATGATTTTTGTTCTTAATGCACTTAACTTTTTGGTTGTATGTAAAGATGAGCGTTGATGTGTTTGTGTGCGGGGAATTTCACCGTTGCGAGCTGGGGCGAGCGGGCACAATATTTTAACAAAATATCCGGCTGAAAGGACCAATGTTTGTGTGGGGTGAACGTGTTGTGCTGTTGTGTGATTTATATAATTCTTCAATAAATGTTCGTAGTTTTACATACACATGTATGTTTTCGCTTCACAGTTAAATTTCAACTAAAACCTTAAGACTAGCTTACACATAGCTTTTACCTAGCGTGGTAAAAAGCTTCACCCTTTTTAAGTCTGCCTAGCCGACTTCTGAAGCTCCTTTATTTTGGCCTGAACACACAATATACAATATATCCTCTCCTTTGTCGACAAAGGTTTCGTACATACAAATTATTTCGAATTGGTTAACGAGGTCGAAAAATTTTTTTTTAATTGTTCTAGACTTGTTACTAAAATGATTATTACTATATATGCAACTCTTATATAACTTTAGTAGTTTTTTGAAATTTTTGACTTGCTTAGAAGCTGTTCATAGGATATTATCGGAAGATCGGTTCCAAATAGTTCTGTCATGACTTTATCTGCTTTTTGCCCTTTATGTATGAGCTTTTCTTTACCGTTAAAGCGCATCCATTTTCCTCCTATATATTATATATTGAGTCGTTTTTGACAAATATTTTTACGTTTTGGTTTATTGCATTAAGCTCTCTCTTTAATTGTAGAAGCGCTGATTTGTGCTCCCGATTTCCATGGGATAGATCCTTTCGACATACAATAATATAAATATATAATAATAATATAATATAAAAATATCCGACTAGTTTTCGTCCGTTTTTAACAACATTGTCCGCCATGGTCACTGTCTCCAATTCCGCTAGTAGACCCAGGCAGTGATTATTATTAAAAATTATTCTAGATTCTCAAATTTTTACATGTGGTAGCCCCATTTTACTCCGGAAGAGCAACTCGACATCTTGGGTTGTTGCATTCTCCTTTTTTACGCCTTTTACTATAACGCTTCTAGCCTTGTTTTGCTCGGTTAGCCTGGTTAACTCTTTTCGGTCTGCTTCTCGGTCTGTGCGCAGTTTGCTTATCTCCACCTTAAGGGTTTCGTTTTCCTTCTGAAGGTGCTCAATTTTTCCTGTTACTCCGCTTAACTGAGTGTTAATTTGAGTGTCCTCTTTTGTTGCCACGGATTCTGCGAGCTTCCCTATTTTTGTATCGACGTTTTTCCCCATGGAGTTAATTGCTGCAAGCAGATCGCTTAGGGACAAATCTGACGAAAGCTCGCCACGCTTTCGCTTCTCCTGATGAAGCAAACTGCTAATTGGAGTGCTATTGCTTTCCAATGCTTCATTTTCATGCATCTTCTGTGGTGATTGTCTAACTGGCGCCATTAATTTGGTTTAATTATTTTTTTAAACAAATGTACGATTCTTCGGCCTAAAAGTATGCTACTGCTTCAGAGCTTTTAATCCGTGATAAGAGAACAGTGGCGCTGTTCATAACTGAACATACAACCCTCGCAGAAGTTACAAAATATGATATGAAATACGACGAGACTTCCCCGTTCACACGCCTGCAAACATATGGTGCGAAGCGACCACAAGCAAGGATTGTATTAGAGATAAGATAAGTAAGTTAGAGCAGCTCAACACCAATTAGAGATAAGTATAATGATGCTCAAAAAAGATAGGTAATATAAGTACATATGATATAAATAAGGAACAAATGAGGTACATATGTTGAACAAGGAAAAGATAATTGATAAATATAAATGTAAAGACAGTTGTCTCATGTTCCTAATACATAAGTTAAACTATAAAAGCAGCGACTGAAATGAATAAAGATTAGTTCCTAACAAGTAAGCGATTGTGTTCTTTCTTAGGGATTCGGCAATTGTGCGAACATTTCGACAGATCGATGAGCTGTACTATCTGCTCTTCAATTTGAAGAATAAGTTGCACATTTATGGTCCCTCGAGTAATTAATTACTCACGAAGACTGCCAAACCAGTTGGCATACCCGTCAAACGGTATCCACGGTTAAAAGCACGCAAGTCGCGCCTTACAAGTGCACTATGACAAGAATAGGGACATAAAGACATCGGCGCGGGACAATTGGTGGACTTCGTGGGAGAAAACCAGCTACAAGCGGCAGCGGAGGCTAGCGACCACCGCGGCGACTCAGTAAATTATAGCGGCAAGCGGCAGCGGAGGCTAGCGACCACCGCTACTACAAGCGGCAGAGGGGCACGGCGACCACCGCGGCGAGTTAGTACATTGGAACTGCAAGCGGCAGCGGAGGCTAGCGACCACCGCTATTACAAGAGAGGGGGCACGGCGACTACCGCGGCAAATTGGCAACATTAAAAACTGACAGCGGCAGAGGAGGCAAAGTGACCACCGCGGCGATGTGGCGAATTGAAAAACTACAAGCGGCAAGAGAAGCTCAGCGATCTCCGCGGCAATCTACAAGCGGATGCGGAGGCTAAGCGCTTATCTCGGCGAACTGAAACTGGATAAATTGAGCGAAGCGAATGGAGGAATTCCACAAGAAATTTAATAGAGTATTGGAAAAGCAGAAGAGTTTTGGGTGGCAGCAGCACAAAAAGGCGCAGGACCTCAACCTATAACAATAGAGGAATATAAAGCCAGACAGCAGAATCCAGCACTAGAGCCCCCTAAGAAGA